>PVKZ01003629.1:0-121959 GCA_004027375.1 Macroglossus sobrinus | reverse complement strand
CCTTCCTTCCTTCCTTCCTTCCTTCCTTCCTTCCTTCCTTCCTTCCTTCCTTCCTTCTGAAATGGAAAAGCCAATGCTCAAGTTTGCAGGGAACTACAAGGAATCCCAAACAGCCAAGACAATATTTAAAAAAAAAAAAAAAACTGGAAGGTTCACACTTGCTGATTTGAAAACCTCCTACAAAGCTATAGCAGTAAAAACAGTGTAGTACTGGTATATAGACAGACATATCAGGTAGGCTAAGGTAGGTATTTAAGTTAATGGGATAGAATTGAGAGTCCAACAAAAACGCAACGTCTATGGCCAATTGATTTTGACAAGTGTGCCAAGACCATTCAATGGGAGAAAGAAGAGTCCCTCATTAACAAATTGTGCTAGGACAATTGGAAAACCACTTGCAAAAGAAGGAAGTTGTACCCTTACTTCATTCCAATACAAAAAATAATTTAAATTAGATCAGCAACCTAAATATCAATGCCAAAAATAAAACAATTAGAAGAAAAAACAAGTGAAATCTTCATGGCCTCAAATTTGGCAATGAATTCTTAGACCTGACACTAAAAGCACAAGCAACAAAAGGAAAAATGATAAACTGTTTTTCACCCAGATTTAAAACTCGTGATAGACACAAAACTGTATCTTTAAACCTGAAATGAGTCAGCCAAGATCTGTCATTAGGAATAGTCAGTGGAAATTCTGAATATAAATAATGCAATGAGTTGTGCTATTTACAGGAATTAGTGATTTATTTTGTTATTTAGAATTTATGTGGTTTAATGTGCCTCCCAGAAGACTGTCTGCTTTGGAAGATCAAAGGTAATAAACCTCTCATTTTAACATACAAAGAAAGGCATACTGCTTTTGTTAATAGATAGCACTTTTGTTAATAGATAGTTTCTCCTCATCTCTGCTGAATAAGCGTTGCATTGAAGAAGTGCCAGATTACTTGTTTGCTGAGGCTGCTATCATATCTTGGCCCAGTTCTGATAGGAGGGACAAAAGTGACAGGGCAAATAAGGATGCTATTCTATTTGTCTGAGTTGGAGCTGATGAAAGTTTGATTTGGGTGGAACAGTGGAGGTGGAGAGAATTGGATATTTTTAAAAATTATTTCAGTGAAGGCATCAAAAAGCTCTGGTGATAGATTGGATGGGTGCTGCATTAATTTTCTATGTTGAGGAACAAATTACTACAAACTTATCAACCTAAAATAGCACCCATTTATTATCTCTCAGTTTCTGTGGGTCAGGAGTCCAGGTCCAGCTTGACTGTTCAGGGTCTCACCAGACTCCATATTCTAGTAATTAGAAGCAAATAGCAGGTTCTGCCTCAAGGGGAGGGGGGCATCATTTTAGAGCAGCAATCCCCAACCTTTTTTGGCACCAGGGACCGGTGCTGCTATGAGAATCTAATGCCTGATGATCTGAGGTGGAGCTGAGGTGGTGATGCTAGTGCTGGAGAGTGGCTGCAAATACGCTCACTTGCTGGCCTACCAATCACCTCCTGCTGTGTGGCCCAGTCCCTAACAGGCCATGGACTGGTAGCGGTCTGTGGCCTTGGGGCTGGGGACCTCTGCTTTAGAGTACGTGCCCCACAGGTAGAATAAGGCACAGTAAAATGCCAGCTGTAATGTTCAAATTTCTGGCTTGAGCAGAATGAGTATTAATTGTGCCCTCTATTGAGATAGAAAGCATGAAGAAGCATGTTGGTTGGGGGAACTCAATAGAGGAGTTAAACTGCTCAAGAGCATAAACCGGGCCTGTTCTGTTTTTCACCAAGTAACTTCTGTAGTTCCTGACACATAATAGATACTCGATAGAATGAATCAATGAATGAGATCTGTGAGACATCCAAGTGGAGATAGTGATGAGGTCACTGGTGTTTGTATAGTGATTACCACATTGTTCTGGATGAGACTGCCTAGGAAAGTGGGTACAAAAAGGGTCTCAGGACTGAGTACTGCCCTAACACTGAGAAGTCAGGCTAGAGAGGAAACACTGGCAAAGGGTACCGTGAAATGATAGACACAAGAGTGTGGTGCTGACTGCTCCTGAGACGTTGAGACAGGACTGAGAGGTGTCCATGGGGAGCACTGGTTTTGTTTGGATGGCAGGGCTCAGTGGCCAACTCATTGGGCTGAGTAGATAGGAGGTAAGGAAAGGAAAGGCAAGCAGATGGTTTTTTCTAGAAGTCTGGCTATAGGGAAAAAGGGATTGATGATATTTGGAAAGAGATGATTCATCTACCATTAAGATCATCCAGGTTCTAACATCAAGAGCGGGCAGTCCAAAGCAGGTGCTAGGGCAGCTCTCTTGGTCAGAAGGACAGAGAGCACCTTCCCTGCCTATCTTGAAGTCATGCTTTCATACTGCTTTCTCTGTTATGTTTTTATTATAGTCAAGCTAGCATATTTCTTTAAGAATGTTAAGAACAAAGAATATGCTTGAGAGGCCTCTTTTCGTCCTACCTTCTCTCCTCCTCTTCCTTCTCCCTCCTCCCAAATAACTCTGTCCAGAATTTATTTTCTCCCCCTCAATCTCCCTTCCATTAGTATGAAGGAGACTTGAGCAGTTTTCATTGCCCACAGGTGGGCTGCAAGAGTTAGGGCACAAGACTGGCTTTGAGGTGGCCGGCAGACAGCAACTCCGCTGTGGCAAGAGCAAAGGAGGAAGGCATGGACTGTGTCCCGTGATGGTATTTATTTGGTGTCAGGGAGGTTCCCAGAGCTCAGGTCTGACTGTCTTTTATATCTACCTCAATCCCTGAGGCACCATCTTCCACATAATATAAACTTAGGATTTGCTGAATGAAAGACTATGCAGAAATCCTTTAAAGAACAGCATAAACAACATATTTCTTTTTTACTTTTTAAAAATGAAACCCTTATGAACTTTGGTTGTCACATAAGTAACATATGCCCCTGGCAGAAAATTTAAATAATATAGAAAGTTTCCCTTGAAATTCTACCCCACAGAGATAACAATTGTTAATGATGAGCTTCTGCCTTGCCGGTAGGTTCCATATTAAACCAGAGGGTCACCTTACATGTGGGATTGTATGAGTTGTTTTTCCCACTTTAACATTATCTCCTTTATGTCATATGCAAAGATTTCTAATCTCTCATAACTCCTGCCTGGTCTTCATAATCCCTCTGAGTCCTATACATTTATTTAACAAAATCTCTCTGATGAGCATTTAGGCCGATTCTAAATTTTCAGTACAATGACCATTCTTGGTCATATAATTTTGTACACTTGTGCCATTATTTTCTTAACATAAATTCTTAGAGGAGGGCAACACGTATGCACATTTCAAATTTTGATACCTATCTTCAAATTTCCTTCCAGAAGACTATGCCAATTTAGGCTTCCGTCAACAAACTGTTAGGGTGCCTGTTTCTCCACACTCTTGCCAACAACTGGCTATGATAAGCCTTTTTAATCCTGTCAGTCTAAATGAAAAATGACATCTCATTTTAATTTGCTTGTCTGTAGTTATTACCGAGGTTGAAAATCCTGAATATGATTTTTGGTCACTTGTATATCTTCTTTTACGGAGTGCTTCTTTGAGTCTTTTACTCACTTTCTATTTGGCTTGTAATTTTATTATTTATTTCTAAATAATCCAAAATTTAATAATATTACTCTTTATCATGTTGCAGGTTTTTTTTTTTCTATTTTGTTACTTGTCTTTTAGCTATGCTATTGGTTTGCTTTGCCATATACAGATTTTATCTTTTTGTGTCAAATTTCTCAATCTTTTCCTTTATGGTTTTTAAAATAGGCATAGTACTAAGAAAGCTGATTATTACATCAAAATTAAAAATTCTTCTATGTTTTCTCTATTACTTTGTAGGTTAATCTTTATTAAAATTTTATTCTTTTCTGCTTATTAATTAGATGAGCAATATATGATTACATTGTAGGCACTTCCATAGAAGTAATCACTACTGTCTGATTAAGGTCTGTCGTTTTGGGCTCTTTAATTCATTTACATTCACATGGAGATATACACACATATTTAACACAAATAGTATCATTCTATATATATCCAAGGATGAGAGACCTCATTGTGATTCTCTTAGCCTTTTTCTTATCGTCCCATGATGGCCCCTGCAGCTCTGGCTATCACAACCAAAGGGAGAAAAAGAAACAGATAGCACCAAGTAGCATCTTTGCTTTTTGTCAGGAAAGCTTTCCTGGAGTTCCCAGAAGTCTTCTCCTTAAGCCTCATTTGCCAGAACAATATACCATGGCCTCTGCTAGGTGTAAGGGAGGAGGGCAGAGTGGACAACAGATTGTCATAATTGGCTTAGAAAATCCTCATCAAACTGAGGTCCCCTTGGTGAGGAAGGAAAGAGAATGGATAGTGGATAGACAACTGCAGTGTGTTCCTTGTGGACATGTGTAGACCTCTAGGCAAAAGCCAAGATGGCAGATCATGTGGTCCCAAAGAGAATAGGGCAGAGGGGTGATGTCAGGTTTTGAGCTCTGATCCCTAAATGGCAGACTGTACTTCCTTTTTTGTTCTTGTGAGTCGGCCAGATTGTTTGTTATCATTTCCATAAACTCTCCTTGGACTTGAGCTAGTAGGGGTGGGGTTCTATTTTTTTACAGACCTGAGCAGAGTTTTGGACACATTTTAAAATGTGTTTTCTCATTTGTTCTTTACAGCAGTTATTATCTTTATTTTACACAAGAGGAAAAAGAGTCTTTGAATGGTTAAGTTACCCAGGTTTTCTGACAACTAGTACATTCCATATGCCATCGCTGCATTTTTAAGAGGACCATCTTTAAAGGGAAAGTTTTATTTCTTAAATAGCGTCAAGAGGACAAAAAGGATGAATACATGAGAGATGGAGTTTCCTCTGGGACCTGTCACCAGCTCTGTCCCTGGATTGTGTCAAAAAGCAGGAAGCAGCTTGACTCTGTCATGGATCTGGGGTTCAGAGACCTAGGGAATGTTTAGTTTTCTTCTTGTCTCTTTCTAAACTCTATGCGTGTAATTTATTGTCTTGATTATAATTTAACACAGTTGGAAGATGTGAGACATTCGAGTTATAGAAGCACAAGAGAAAATCAGTGCATTTGGGAGCGATGGCTCTCCTCCCTTCTCACGCCATAGTCTCTCCCGGGCTGACCACAGCCAGTCATGACTGTTACCACCGTCGAGACAGTGCTGGTGGCACTCCAGATGTTGATTCATTCTGGTCAAGCAGAATGATTAACTCCTCTCCCTAAACTTGACCTTTCTCCTACATTCCCTATATTGGTCAATGGTACAGCTATCTACGTGGGAAGCTATCACCCCCGCATACCACCCCTTGCTGTATTATGTAGAATTTTTCTTCTAAATCGTACTATAATGTCTCTGTACAGGCCTTCATTCCCTTTTAGCGGATGGTGGCCACAATCTCTTGGACTCTTGTATGAGAGTAGCTTGTTGGAAAACCAGGGATGCTTGTTAATCGTCTAGAATCCCAGGCCCTTCCCCAGGCACAGATTCAGTACGCCTGGGGTAGGGCCCTGGAAGATGTATGCTTATCAAGTGTCCCATGCAGTTCTTCTGAGCAATGGGCAGCACTAGTACTTAGCTGGTATCCCTGCCTCAGGTCATTCTTTCTCCTGTCTATCTAGCCCTATCCGCTGTAGACATATCTTTCTAAAATGTGCCAGTCATTCTTTATCTACAACATAAAACCCAAACAGGGAGTGATTGGGGCACTACCTCTCTTTCCAGTCCTATCTCTTATCTTCCCTGGACTCTAATAATACAAAGTACTTGTCAAATCTGAAGATCCCATTGCTTTTTCATTGTTCAGTGCCTTTGCATATCCTGTTTTTCCCCGCCCTGCCTGGATAGTCCGCCTTCTCTAAGTCTACCTGGAAAACTCCTATTCATCCCGCAAAACCCAAATCAAGTATTCTTTCTTCCCTGCAGCTTTCCTTGCCACCCCTGCATCATGAACGTATGTTTATTATTTCAGTTATACCTCACTGAATTCTCTGTGGAAAACTGTGTTTAGCCCACAGGTACTGGTGGTATTCGTGGTCGTAGGTAGTTGTTAAATATCTGTTGGATAAATATAACTTTTCCTATGTGAGAGGACATTTAGAGCAAGCACATATGGCAATTTTCAGGAAATCAGTGTTCACACACTTTCCCCTGTGAGTTTAAACTCTGGAGAGTTTCTTATTGTGCAAATCAGCCATTACTCTATCTGTTTACATTTACAAAGTCAGTATGTTAAACCGCGAAGTAATAGTCAACATTTATCTGGCGCTCATAGTGTGATAGACACTGAATTCGTCGTTTTACTTTATCTTACAGATGAGGAAACTGAGGCTTAGGGGTGAATTAATGTGCCCAAGATTACAAAACTGCTAAGTGGTGAGACTGGCACAATGCTATTCTGCCTCGTTCAGAAATTTATTTACCAATTATTTGGATGTGGCATACGTGTCTAGGATAAAAGACCCCTGGATGGAAGGGTGTAGGTAATGTAAATGAGTGACGTGATGTGGGCGTGAAACAATAAGGAGGCGGAGGGAATATGGCAAACTGGGGGGGTGTACATCCTGTTTAAAGGAGTCAGCCAAAGCTGAGCATCAGCTGCTCACCCTCCCCAACATTTTATAGTGAAGAATCTCAAACATACAGCAAAGTTGAAAGAATTATACAGCGTATGCCTGTGTACTTACTACCTAGACTCTACCACAAACATTTGACTTACTTTTCTCATAGCTATGTATCTAGTCATCACTTTATCCATTCATTCATTTTACTTTTTTAATGTTTCAGAGTAAATTGCAGATAACAGTAGACTTCCCCCTAAACACAATAGTATATACAACATTGACTAGAGATCAAGATTTGTTTATAATTTTTTATTTCTATGTAAAATTTATATACAATGAAATGCACAAATTTTAAGTGTATATTCACTAAGTTTCGAAAAGTATGTGATCCTGTATCATCTCAACCCCCATTAATATGGAAAACATTATCATCATTCCTAAAAATCTCCCTATGGCCCACCCCAGCTTAGCTTCCGAACTTCCTAGGGAGGAATTTTCCATCCAAGAATTGCTTTACCTTTTCTAGAACTTCATAAAAGTGGAATCGTACAGTTGCATTCTTTTGCATAAGACTTCTTTCAGCATAAATTTTTAAGGAGATTTCCAGGTTGTTGACTGTATCGGTAATTCATTCCTTTGTATTGCTGAGAAGTAGTCCATTGTATGAATATATCACAGTTTATTTATCTATCCTCTGACGGATGGACACCTGGGCTGTTTCTAGTTTTTGGCTATTATGAATAAAATTATCAATATTTTTGGGAGCACATATTTTCATTTCTTTTGGGTATATTCTTAGGAGTGAAATTGCTGGGTTATAGAGTAAGAGTATATTTAGTTTTATAAGAAACTACCAGATCTTTTTCTAAAGTGGTTATATCATGTTAACTTTTCACCTGCAATGTGTGAGAGTCCTGGTTGCTCCACATCCTCACCAACACTTTAAATTATTGTTCTTTTGTATTTCTAGTTATTCCAGTGATTGTGTAATGCTATTTCCATGGTGGCTTTAATTTGCATTTCTCTGATGACCAATGATGTTTACTATTTTTCACATACATATCGGTCATTTGTATATATCCTTTCATGAAGTGTCTGTTTAAATCTTTTGCCCATTTTTGGGAGTGTTTCTTGTCTTTTATTTATTTATTTCTATTGTTGTTGGAATTCTTAATATATCCTTGATGCCGGTTCTTTGTCAGATATATATTTTACAACAGTTTTCTATTGCAATAGTTCTAATAGTTTTTAATAGTTCTATTCCTTTTTTTTTTGAATGGTGTCTTTTTGATGAACAAAAATATTTTTATTTTGATAAAATCTAATTTAACAAAACATTTTTAATGGTTATTGCACTCTTTGATTTGTCTAAGAATTTTTTTGCTTACCCCTAAGTTATGGAGATACTCATCTATGTTTTCCTCTAAAAGCTTTACAGTTTTAGCCTTTACATTTAGGCCTATGATTCTTTTCAAAATAATGTTTGTGTATGATATGGGGGTCAAGGTTTGTATTTTTCTCATATCCAGTTATTCCAGGTTCCTTTTGTTGATAAAATTTCCTTCTCTCTTTTGATTGCTTTGACACTTTTGTTCAAAATCAAATGGTGGTGTGATTGTGGCTCTATTTCTAGGATCTCTTCTCTGCACAAACTTTAGCTGGTCTTTGCCATAGATTCAGTATTGTCAGATCTTCCAGATTTTAGAGGAGGGCATAGAAACCCAGACTTTTTTTTTAATATGAAGAAGTCTAAATTTTTAAAAGTTGAGAATGAATTCGACCTTAAATGAACAAACAAACAAATAAATAAATGAACAAACAAAGAAACCAATCCTGTGCAGCGGAAGAAACTCACTTGCAGGCTGATTGCATTCATGGCTTTGGGATTAAAAGTAATTTTAGCAGGAAGCTGGATCTATGTATGGTCAAGTCACAGGCCTTATTTTAAAAGAGAGAAAATGGGGGTATTCCCAGGGTACACAGGCAGATGTTAATAGTCAGTGCATGTCACTGAGAATTCACTATGGGGCTGAGATTACAGCCCAGGACGGAGCTTTCTTCCGTGTCCGGGAGAGTGCGGGAGCACGTTCCTGGAGCTATCTGGAATTACATCTGGAAACAACGGAGGCAGAGAGGTCCAAGTGGGAGATGCGGAGAGCCCAGGGCGTCCTGGATCCTAGTGGAAGGACTGAGAGTGTAGGCAGCTAGACAGACCAGTGACAGGAAAGAGACAAGGACGAAGAGAGTCCAGAGTGAGCCGATTTGGAGTCAAGGGTCTGGAGCAGAAGAAACTAAGAGAAGCGACAGGTCTCTAAGCCCAGGCCCAGCCATATGCTGCCTGGAATTGGCTGCAGGCCTCTCTGGCTATCTGGGGACCAGGTAAGGGAGGTAGAGGGATGGGTTTGACACAGAGCAGCCATAAGACATACAACTATAGATAACAGAGCTTAAAGGAAGATGCTCAGCAGCACCACATTCTTCCCACCCTCATGTTTAAATGATTAGTTTTTAACATTTTAAAATTATATTTTATATTTAAAACTTGTAACAGGGACCACTTCACATGTTTAAAAAAACATTAAAAGCTATTCATGAAAAGTTTTCTTCTCACCTATCTCTCATCTGCCAGTTCCCATCTCTAACCCCTGCACCCCCAGGTAACCATTTGTACAGTTTATTTTCACTGCAACCAAGGCTACTACTTTAGCAGCCATGTCCGTCAGAATGTTGGCTATGCTGGTTGGGCCACATAAGGTAGAACTTGGTGCTGTTGGCTGCGTGTAAGAGAAAACAAACAAGACTACATGAAGACAGAAGTTTGTTAGAACTTGCTAGAACTTTGCCTCATGAATTTGTAAGAGGGTGCTGTAGGGGAAGGAAACCATTCTACTTAAACTGTGATGTGGTGCTTATTATGGACTGAGTGTGTCACCTCAAAATTCACATGTTGAAGCCCTAACCTCCAATGTCATGGTATTTGGGAGGCAATTAGGTTTAAGTAAAGTCATAAAGATGGGGCTCCATGACGATATTAGCATCCTTATGTCACGTGAGGACATGGCTGCACAGAAGGCAACTGTGGGCAAGCCAGGAAGAGAGCCCTCACCAAGAACCTAGCCTAGCTGACACCCTGGTCTTATGCTTCCAGCCTCCGGAACTAAGAAACAAATAGCTGATGTTAAGCCACTATGTTCATGGCATTTTGTGATGGCAGCCCGAGCTGACTATGTGCTGGAGGACCAAAAAAAGAGCTATAAGAAAATGGAAAAGATTTTCAGTTCTCTGACGTATACCTCTTAACTACCTTGCTGAGAGTGCCCAAATGTGCTGTTTGAAAGTGTGGATTCACACTGGTCTGGAGGAAGGGTCTGTGAGCTAGAAAAGCAGGATGACCACAGGACTATGAAGTGCCTGAAGCCAGTGACTACTTGAGTGACATAAGCGGGTGATAAACTTCAACTGCTCATCTCAAACTGCACTCACACTCTGACACTTGCTAAACTCTAATCTGGAAGGACTTTAAGGGGGAATGGAAAAAGTTTACAAACTTTTAAGTGCAGTGTTAGATGCTAGGTGTTGGCTGCCTAATCTGACATCTACGGAGTACAGGATATCTCAATCTGGATTATTTCACCCCTCTCACCGATGCTGTTTGGTTCGAGTTTAAGATAATACTGCCCTCTCCTGGACTGATCTTGCAACTACAACTCCAGACCACCAGGAATAGATTCTTTTTTTTTTCTTTTGCTTGATTCTAGGTGTAGAGCTGAGGTCTCATGCTCTGCTAAGTAATTTCTTACAGCCATGGTGAAGTCAACTCCCCATCCAGTTTTATTTCCCAGAGGCCAGAGGTGATATAAACAAGTCACTCGTGGGTCTCCTAGTCTCTAGTGATATAATCCACCTTTTTTCAACAATTTTTTATTGCACCCTTAATACTACAATGCCTTCTGGGTACATGAGATACAGTGATCAAAAGAAGCATAGTGTTTCTTTTTATATATCGACTATAATATGTATAAATTTTTTTGAAGGACATTGAAATTATTACCAAAGTTTATTATTATGAACAATCCTGTGATGAACTTTGTCCTTCCTCTCCTCCTGCATTGCTTCCCTCCCTCACATGAAGTGGGACTGCAGGGTCGATGCAGGCGTTGTTCAATGTGCTTGGTACCTAATCCTTCAACAGGTCTGTGGGTGGTATGTAAAGACAGCTAAAAGCGATTCAACATTTATTATCTGCAAGACACTGTGCTAAGCACTTCACATGTATTAACTCATTGATCCTCATACCAGTCCTATGAGTAGGTGCTGCTTTCATTCTTATTTTACAGATGAGAAAACTGAATGTCTGGAGTGAGTATCTAGGCTCCCCATGGACACACACCTGGCTGGGGACAGCGCTGGTTTGGTTGTAGAGCCTATGCTCTTATCCAATGTCATCATCACGACAACTCCATGAGGCCAGCTTTATTATCCCCTTGTCTGTGGATAGGATATGTTGATACACAATAATGAACTTGTCCAAGATCATAAAACGATAAAGGAGGGCCAGATTTGAATAATTGTGTGTCTGATTCCAAAGCAGAGATTTCTGGGTCCTTCATGAGGATTTCTGAATTCATTTGGGAGAGTGCACTGAGATGGGTTCTCACGTGCTCACTTTTCAAGGTTCCTCTCTGGCTTCCACCAGAGCTTGGCGATCAGGGGCTTCGAGGTCTGCACCTGCCCAGGTCTTACCTCTGTCAAGTCCTGCTGTTATCCTGACCATCACAACCTGGACTGTGTGACACAATGACATCCCTCCCCTCTCATCCTCGATCACTTTTGGTTTCCAGAAATCTCTCAGGCACAGTTTGGATTGCAGGTAACAATAAAGAGAATTTACTGGCTCTTGTAGCAGAAAAGTACAGAGAGATGACCTCTGAGCAGGGTTTGTCATTACCCTGGCTCTCTTTCTCTGTAATTCTCTCAGCTCTGCCTTCTTTCATGTGTTAGTTTTTGTCTTTGGATTGATTTGCCATTTATGGTAGCAAAATAGTGTCCAGCAACCACAAGACTACATTCTTGCTTTTCCACTGTCATCAAACAACCATCTTGAACTTGGCTCTGAGTGGATCATCTTAGGTCACATACTTGCTTTTGAACCTGTCATTCTGGCAGTGGGGATGATCCCTCCTGGGGAAAGGGGTGAATCCTCTCCTCACCCTCTCTTGCCTCCACTTTGGTCCCCAGATTTAAGTGGATTCTTCTGCCAACATGTGAAGAGGTATTGATGCAGTATCAAAGCTGACACAGGGACAAAATAGATATACTTACAGCCATACTATGCTGTTCGCATGGCCTTGCATAGAAGCTGCCATTTTTAAAACAGTGGCAAGAAGAAGCCTCCGCATTTTGCCAGCAGATTGACATTCAGGCTGCACATGTCACAACAATCTCTGTAGTACTGCGTGTTCTGCACAGAATGGAAAATGCTTTCCCATTGGGAACATTAGGAGGGAACAGTTATAAGTGGGAAGTGAGGTATGGAAGATATGTTAGGTGGGCGGACTTGCTGGAATATTTTCAAGGAGGTAAAATTTTATTCCATGCTCATGTATATGTGCCTTTCCCCACTGAGCACCATGAAGGGAAATATTTCTTTCAACTCTTGACCTCCAGACTGTCTTCCCACTGGAGACCTAAGTCACCATTGTTGCCACCCCTGTGCTCCAGAGGGGCTGGTCCCCTCTACTCCTTGGGCTCAAGGATGGGCCAGACCCTTCCCTAATACCTTTGTCATTAGTCTAAATAGACTGGAATGCTGAACTGACCGAAGACTTAGAAAAAGCAGAAGGGAACTATACACAAGAGGAGCTTAAAAATAGTAGATTTGGCTGCTCTTGCCCTTGTATTTCTCAGTCGGTCCCTTGCAAGGACTTCCTGTCCCGTGACTGCTGCCCCCTTGTGGCAAACACTCTCTTTCCCTGTAGCCTCAACTTGCACTTAAGCACACAGGTGTTTTGCAGTCCAGGCTCCAGACAGTCTGTTTCCTCCTGTGGCTCCAGACACTGTTTTCTGCCCCAGGAGCTATCTTTTCCCTAGATGATTAATAAAGGGAATGTCCAGTCTCTCCAGGGACTCCCCCACCTTCAAGTCCTTTCTTGTCTAGGCATCAGATCACAATTGTCCAACAACAGCAAATCATAGGTAGCCCCAGGCAATGGTCTCCTATACTTCTTGTTACTATTTACAAATGATAAGAAGGTAGGGACCTAATTAACAGTTGAATAGATTGGTGCTAACTTTAAACAATAGAGGATGGTTGGGAAAGAACAATGCCAGACTGATTGGAAGTGAAGCTTTCAGGCACGACTGACACTCTGAATCGTGGCAGTGATCCATGCTCCGTGAATCACAGGAAATAAGTCTAGTGTCACTTATTATACAACCATTGATTGAGCACTTACTCTGTTCCCTTGCGGAGGATCCAAAGACGATTCGGAGAGGGTCCCTGCTTTCTAACAATCCACAGTCTAGTGGGGGAAGGCTGGCTGGTAAACACATCATTACACTACAGTAGGGTTCATGTTATAATGGAGGTGTGATTAACGTACCAGAGGGGTAAAGCCAGAGCACAGACATGAGCTGCCGAGGGCAGCTGAGGCAGGTACCCAGAGAAGTCATCCTCCGGTACTGAGAGAGAAGCAGAATGAAATGAGCCCAGCTTCCTCCATTCACTGATTGCCCCAGCCCCAATGGTCCTCCTGTTGTCTAGCCAGACTCCAGGTCACCCACCCCCCAGCCCCAGGGCCATTCTAATCAACAAGCTTTTGGCAGTGGTTGTGTAAAGGAGCGGCTCCACTAGACCCCAAGCCACCCCACAGAAGCCTATGATATACGTAAACATTTTCTGCTTTTTGTCCAAACACAGCTTAAGTACAGTTCTCTGCCTCCTTCCCACAAGATTGCCTGCAAGTTCCTCCTGAGTGGAGTACTCCTGCAAGGCCTTCCTCCAGTGGATTCCTTCTGAAGTCTCTCCTGTAAAAAGTCAAATCCCTTCTCCTTTATGCATCAGGCAAGTTGAAAGCTTTCAAAGGAGGCCTACTAGAGAATATAAGGGATAAACAATTGGAAAATAAATATAAGAAAACGAAGAGAATAAAAACAGTCATCCATAGAGTGGAGAATTCAGATAATGGGTTTTTGACTCCATCTTCATCCTGGTACCCCTGCTTGGATATAGGGACCCTGTGAGGCTCTGACAGGGCTGCGATCTCTTAATCTGTTCTCCAAATGTAGACATGGGCAGGGCTTAGGGGAGGGTGTGACGTGGTTTCCCTACTTCTCTTTACTCATCCAGTTCCCTTTAACTGTTAAGTCATTCTGCTCTCTGAGCTCCAGGCTTTTACGGTTGGACATACCTGGCTGGTCATACCTGGCTGGTGCCTCAGGTAGGAAGCCACCTCTGTTGGCCAGGACTTTCTTTGTGTTAGGGAGACTTGTTTGACTGTATTTCAGAAAATGCATTTATTTCTTTGGGACTTGAAGATTTCTGCTTGGTTGGCTTTCTGCCTCCTCTCTTGTGACCATGTATTCAATGCTGATCTCCTCCATGGCTTTCGTGGTGCCCTAGGCGGCCACAGCCTCTCACCCCCTCCATTTACACCTCTCTCTTTTGCAAGGAAGAGGCTTACATCTCCCCAGTTTGATGTTTATTGCTTTGCCCTAGCACTGTCTCTGTGAAAATGCAATACTGGCAGGGAGAAAAAGTACTAAAATGTGTGGATCTGAGTTAGCTTACAGAACCTTAGGCCTGGGAGCAACTCAGAAGTTGTCTTCTCTACCTCCCTCAACTTGCAGGTGAGAAAACTGAAATACAGAGAGGTAAATATTATAATTCCATATAATTCTATATTTCATTATAATCCTATAATGAAATATAGAGAGGTAAATGTTAAAGTTCACACAAATTATTAATGATAGAATCAGGATAGAATTAGGACTGGATACAATGTATCCTTATTTTCAGTGTTGGTAACTTTCCAAAGGTTTCAGGCTGTCCTCTGGCCAGTCCTGGGGGTTTGGGGAAGCCTCCTTAGCAGCTGTCTAGGTATTGAGAGCAGCACACCTTTCTTCCCCAGCAGATGGGGCTTTATATGTTTTATGTATTGGGCTTCTGATCAGATTTTGCTTCAACAAAATTTTACAGTTAAAAAAGATATTTGAAAACCACTAAGTGATTCTGGGGATGTTTAGGAGATGATTTTAGGGATCAAGATGGAGACTTCTTTAGAAAGTTTACACCTCCTTTAGACAGAGACCAAACCATTTATTGTTCTATTAGAGAGAAGGCTTAAAATACAATTTAATGTGATTCATTGTTATAATTTCCTATCCTCTATAGATTTTAAGAAGATTAAAATAAGAAAGAACATAAAGGGGAAATAACATAATATGGGACATCTGGGGACAGGTTTGTCTTCTTACATTTTGTTTGACTCTGGTCTCCCCTGAATGTCCAAGACCAACCTGGTCCTCTGATCTAAATACACAGACATGGCTGAGGATGGAGAAAGCTAGAGAGGACAGAGGTGCAACTGTAGGTAGAGTTGAGGCCGTTGTAGAGCCAACCAATGGCCAAGGTTTTTTCTCTGTAGTTATCTTATCCCACACTTGAGCCAGACCTTGAAGTTATGGAAGGTTGACAACACTTCTAGGTGAAGCCTACCTCTAAAGGAGTTCAAGATAGAGGCGAAGGAAGGGATCCCTGGTTGCTAAACCAACAGAGAAGGCAAGGATATCCCAGTAACTGTTCTCACATCTTTGATGACAGTGACTTGAATCTTAGTTACTAAATAACATTTCTTTCCCAATCTTTCAACTAGATCAAATCATGGCTATATTCGTGGAAAATATATGGAATTTTTCCGATTGGGATATGGGTGAGGATTTCACCGGCACACCACCCACAGAAAACTATTATAGCCCCTGTGTGATGGACACTGAGATACTCAACAAGTATGCTGTGGTCGTAATCTATGCCCTGGTCTTCCTGCTGAGCCTGCTGGGAAACTCCCTGGTGATGCTGGTCATCTTAAATGGCAGGGTCAGCCGCTCTGTCACTGATGTCTATCTGCTGAATCTGGCCATGGCTGACCTGCTTTTTGCCCTGACATTGCCTATCTGGGCCAGTGCCAAGGCAAAGAGCTGGATCTTTGGCACACCCCTGTGTAAGATAGTCTCATTCCTAAAAGAAGTTAACTTCTACAGTGGTATTCTACTGCTGGCCTGCATCAGCGTGGACCGCTACTTGGCCATTGTCCACGCCACACGCACACTGACTCAGAAGCGGCACTGGGTCAAGTTCATATGCTTAGGCATCTGGGCACTATCCCTAATCCTGTCCCTGCCCATCTTTGTCTTTCGCGAGGCCTATCAACCACCTTATTCCAGCCTGGTCTGCTATGAGGTCATAGGTGCCAATACAACAAAATGGCGCATGGTGATGCGGGCCCTGCCCCAGACCTTTGGCTTCCTCCTGCCACTGCTGGTCATGCTGTTCTGCTACGGATTCACCCTGCGCACTCTGCTTCAGGCCCACATGGGGCAGAAGCACCGGGCCATGAGAGTCATCTTTGCCGTCGTGCTTGTCTTCCTGCTCTGCTGGCTGCCCTACAACCTGGTCCTGGTGGCAGACACTCTCATGAGGATCGGCGTGATCAAGGAGACCTGTGAGCGCCGCAACGACATCGGCCGGGCCCTGGATGCCACCGAGATCCTGGGCTTCTTGCACAGCTGCCTCAATCCCCTCATCTACGCCTTCATCGGCCAGAAGTTTCGCCACGGACTCCTCAAGATCATGGCCATCCATGGCCTGGTCAGCAAAGAGTTTCTGGCCAAGGAAGGCAAGCCTTCCTTTGTGGGCTCTTCTTCAGGGAACACTTCTACTACCTTCTAAGACTTCTGCTCCTATTACAGCCCCTCGGGGCTCTGACCTTCCTGTCAGCACCCAAGCCTCATGCCCCTTGACTGTTCATAGTCTCTGTGTCAAGGAAGCCCCCCATCAAGGTCACAGGAGGTTGCTGAGGCTGTATTCTTACCAGGCCCTCATTGCATGGCTTGAAAGCCTGCCCCGGTGCCCTGCCCCTTACTGGAATTACTATGTCTGCTGCTAGAGCTCTGTCCATCCTTCCACTGAGCTCATAGCACTCTGTCTTCTGAGACATTTTAAAGACATTCTTTAAGTGAATGTAAAAATTTCCCACCATTGGGAGCTTTAGTGGCAAACACCATAATCTCTTTCCCAATTCTCCCTTTCTTTGCTTGCTAGCAAAGTCCACTTCCCTTGAGAGAGGCTGAAAATGACAGATATCACTTTCTAGGACTCCCTTAAGCTAGGAGTGGCCATATCATCTCATTGTGGCTAATAAGACTTAAGGGCAATTGTGGACTGGTAAACCACTCTCCTAGGGAAAAAGTCCTGATTTGTAGCATTTGCGAAGTTGCATGATGTAAATGTTCCGACCATGGCAATTTCAAGGGTGGTGGTGTTTAGCAACCAGCTCACAGACTTCTAGAAAATGTAATAATCTGCTTTCACAAGCAAGTACAAATTGGCTTCAGCATACCATTGCTTAAGAGGAAGTTTGCTGGGGTCAGGGGACACCTGGGAAATATACCTGATTGAAAGAAAGAGAGACTCATTCACCCACATATTCTTGGATCTTGCCTTGGATAATGGTTATTGGATACGATGTGTGGAGCTGAGGCAGCAATTCTGTGACAATAAGGCAAAAGTCTAATGCATGTAGCCTGATGGAGCCACAGGATAAAAAGAACCAGAGAATAAAGAGCCCAGAAATAAACCTAAGCATAAATGGTCAAATGATTTTCAACAAGGTTGCCAAGACTATTCAATGGGGGAAAAGAATAGTCTTTCAACAAATGGTGTTGAGAAAACTAGAAATCCACATGCACAAAAATGAAATTGCTCTCTTACCTTACACCATGTAAAAAGTTAACTTAAAATGAATTGAAGACCATCACAGCTAAAATAATAAAACTCTTAGAAGGAAACATAAGGAAAAAGCTTTGAATGATTTGTGTCTGGGAATGGAGTGAGGTTCAGGAATGGGATTTAGATCAAGTTTGGGACTGGGATCAGGGGTTGAGGTTGGAGTCAGAGATATGGTGGAGGGGGAGCTGAGGATGGGATGGGCAGCTTGGGCTGAGGCGGAAGGTCAGAGAAGAAGTACTGTCAGGAAGAGGTAGAGTCTCAGAAATAAGGAGAGGCTGGCAATGGGATGAGTGAGATTCAGGAAGTTCAAGGTGGGATTTGGACCAGATATGAATGGAGGCTTAGGAAAGGAATGAATGTGGGGGAGTGGAGAGTCTTAGGGAGGAGTGTCAGAAATAGAATAAATAGCTGGGACAGGTTGGTGGCTACACTGCTGTTTAGTCCAGTTAGTGGCTGGAACAAAAAGCCATCACTGGTAGGGGCACCATTCTCCCTGGAGATTTGATGCTCTTCCAGGGGCCAGAATAGAGGTACCTCTGCCTGGCTAGCTTGAGGAAGGAGTTAGGAGCTAAGCCCTAAGAGATGGATCTGATTAAGGAGAGAATAGAGAAGAATGCAGAAAGAATCCAGGGAGGAAGGCTGGGAGGTGGGCCTGGGAACCTTCCTTCTTCCTCCCTCGTCTAATACCCCCATCACCTCTCCTACTGCATTCGTTAATGTACACCTTCTTCTGCCGTATGCTGTCGCAAAGGCAAGTCCATCAGGGGCTTCTGTAAGTTAATAAGGATCCATATTGGGTCTGGGGAAATACAAATAATGAATACACTTCCAAAAAAATACTTGTACTCTTTAGTAACCTGGGAAGTGGGAATCAAACAGCAATAAAATAACTTGAGAGTGTTTTAAACAGGATAGGGATGGAGTCAGGACTCTTCAAATGAAGCACACCATTGATTAGATTTTTTTAATGTAGTGTGCAATTCTTTGCTTGCACTCAAGACACAAATGATTTGGATTTTGGATCTGTAAAAATGCCAGGATGCTGGTACTGAAATAACATGGTGTATTAAAATGTCAAAGACTGGTATGTTGATCACTAGATACTGTAAAGATGAGATATTTGGTCAAGGTCAGGGGTTCACCACAGGGAGCAGTCAGTGTCTGGGACAAGACTGAGATCAAGGATCTTAGAAGAGGAGTAGGGGCATCAGAGATGGCAGAGAGCTAGGGATGGTGTACAGATGCAGGTCTGAACAAAACTAGCTCCATCTCTGTGTCTCAGATTTCTTCCATCTTTCAGTTTTCATGCTATGACCTTTAACCAAACTTACTGTCCTTAGCAAACATGATTGTCTGTGTTCCTTAAACTTACACCATATAGCCATAAACGTTTTTGTTAGTAAGAGCTGAGATGTCATGACAGCTGAGACAAATACCAAGGTGGTGATAATATTGATGGTAAACAATCATCTATCACAAGACCACCAGGATGTATGGCCCCTGGTGCTCCCACATTCTTTGTCTTTTGTCTTGTCAATCATGAGTACCTAGGTTATACTATTAAAAAAGTCCTACAAAGGAAGTTTGTCAGCAGAGAATAATACGTTCAGATTGCTGGGTCATCTGTCTGCTCTGACCTTACATTCCTATAAGTAAATTACCCTATAAAAAATGTGTTATGTTCTGTGGAGTTGTCTTAAGACACCTTCTCATTATGGTGGCTGTTACACTTCTTCCCCACTGTCAGACAGATACAGTGGGGGTTAGGGATGGGGTAAACATCAAGGATAGGGTTGAGGACAGGGGTCGGATGTGAATGTATGTTCTGTACAATGTGTGCTGACTTTAAAAATTGAAAACTTGTTTGGTAGGCTTTGTTCAAATGTTCCAGCCTCTAAGTAATTATGTTGAAATATACTATTTTCCTGTATATTAGCTCCCCTTCTGACTAACCACAGCCCCCTCACCATCCTTTGCTCCCCCGTGCAGTGGCCCATTCTTACTAGTTCCAGCGAAAATATCAATTGATATCTATATTTTATTTCATAGGGGTTTAAGATCGTCTTTTCCCCAGCAACTTCCATTTTAATTAGGATCTTTAAGAGGCTGAAAAGTCTCATTAGTGCATATGAAATAAAATGACCATGTCCTCTTTGGTCTAAGAGTCTCCCCAGAGATAACCACCAACCAAGAAGTCGTGATGGAGTACGGCCTTTTGTGTCTTCACACAGAGGCTGGAGGGGCTAAAGACCTCTGGGTTTGACCCAGGAAGCTACAAGTGGCTAATTGCTGAGCTCTCACCACAATTGCTTTGATCCATCCTGGTATTCTGTTTTTAGACTTAAGATCTTTCTTCCAATCTGGAGGGTAGAAATAAATCAAAGATTTAAAAATCAGACTAAGTTAACTCGGACTTTCTAAAATTAGTTTTACTTTTTTTTTTAAATCGAAGTAGTTCATGTGCATTGTTTAGTTTTATAAATATGGCTTATAATGAAAACCAGCAGCATCCCTCCTGCACTACAGGCAAAGGCAATGACTTTTAACTCTCATAGCTGTTGCATCTAACAGCAGTCTGCATATTTCTAAATATCATGCTTATTCTGCTTGCTGTTGATTTTGATTTCTTTTTCCAGTTTTAGATATCATCTATTGACTTTTCTATTTTGGCTTCTTATGATTTAACATTTTCCAGACTTTCTTCCTGCTTTTACCCCTGTCCAGCAAACACCAATACTGCCACCCATGTTCCCCCAGGACACAGATTCCACATTCTTTTGGTTAAAGCAACACTCAATGTTTTTATTATAATGATAATGTAAAAAATTATTCATGTTGGGTACAATGTGTACATTTCTTTATATGAGTTTGTTTTCTCTGAATTTAACAATAGAATTTGTTCATGTACTTTTCATTACTTCAGTCCCATATGTCTTTCTTAATACATTCACATTAGTCAGATAATCTATTCATTTTTTTTTCTTTTTTGGAGATTTCTCTCCTGGATCCCTTCTTAGTTCTGTTGCAATCTGGACAGGTTATTCTCCAGGTCTGCTCCTTTTTTCTAAATTGCTTTAACTATATTTCCAGATAATTTAAGAATTTGTTTGTCAATTTCTGTAAAATATTGTACTGTTGCACTGTAATTTTGTTTTGAATTATATTGACTCTATAAATCAATTTGGAGAAAACTGACATCTCAATAATGTTGAGTCTTCCAATTCATAAGCATGGTATCTTTCTTTAATTATTTAGATATTCTCTAATTTATCATGGAAATGTTTCAGTTGCCAGTACATAGATCTCTGTACATATTTTGTTAAATTTATCCCCAAGTATTTATTTTATGGTTATTTGGATACTATTACAAATGATATTTTAAAAAAATTATTTTCCATTTTTTTTTCTTACTAGTATATAGACATGTAATTGAGTTATATATACTGACCTTGTATTCTGGGACTTTAGTAAATTCAATGATTAGTTTTAGTAATTTTATTTTTAAAGATTCTTTTGGATTTATATACACCATTGTGCCATCCAAGAACAAAAGAAGTTTCATTTTTCCTTTTCATGATGCCTCTTCTTTGTTTTTCTTGCCTTATTTCATTGGCTAGAACCTCCAGTACCGTGCTGAATCCTTACTCTTTGCTCCCAGTCTTAGGGATAAAGCACTCAGTTTTTCTCTATTAGATATGATATAAGCTAAAGATTTTTCATAGAGGTCCTTTATCAGTTTGAGGAAGTTTTTTTTCATGAATGGATGTTAAATCTTCCTCTTTCTTCAAGAGTCTGGGCTCTGGAGTCAGTCTGCTACTGTTCAGAAGCTTCATGACAAAAGGCAGTTTACTTAACTTCCTTTTACCACTTCGTAAAATGTGGAACACGCACGGAACATTTAGAATACAATAAGTATTATATAAATGTTAAGCATCATTCTTTTAGATTACTTCCTTATTTTGCTGGATTATTGAATTTTGCCGAGGAAGTATATATAGGAGATAACTTTTTGGAGAACTTAAATTTTCAAAAAAAAGGCCTTGCTTCTACTCTCACATTTGATTAGTATTTTGGCTGAGTACTAAATTCTGGGTTGGAATTCATTTCCTTCAGAATTTTGCAGGCTTTTCTTAATTTCTTTTAGCTTCTAGGGCTGGGCTGCTGATGCTATACTAATTTTCCATTGATTGTATATGACTGAATTTTCTCTTAGAAGCTTTGAGGATATTCTCTTTAACTTTTTAGTTTTTAGAATGCATAATGATGTGCTTTTTTTTCTTTCCTCAATACATTTTCTGGGCACCTACTGAATCCTTTTTATCTGGAAACTCAGATTCTGTAAAATTTTCTTCTATTATTTCTTTGGTACTTTTTTAGCCTTAATTTTCCCTTTTCTCTTTTTTCTAGTATTCTTTTTTTTTCCTTCTGGGTATTGAACTCCCAAGATTGATTGTCTAATACTTTTATCATTTTCTGCCTATTTTTCAGTATCTTCATCTTTCCACTTTCCATGAATTTACCCTGAACTTTACTTCCTAGCCTTTTCATTGAAATTGGAATTTTCAATTCCAATTCCTCAATGCTTCTTTTTACAGCATCTTTTTCTTGCCTCATTGATGCAACATTTCCTTTTATCTCTCTGAAGATTTTATGCTTTTTTTGTGAAAATTTATTTAGCTCCCTTTATTGTCTTTGAGTCTTTTCTTTTGGTCTGATAACTTAGTTACCACTTTATGTCTACTTTTTGACTTCCATTTAAAAATCTCAGTTTTTATTTTCACTCATGTTTCTTTGTTCTTGTTGCTTGTGGGATTATCTCTTAAAAATACCTTTGGTGTCATTTTCAGTGGATTTGGTGAGGGATCAGAGGTTAAAACAGTCCTTTAATCTTCCATTTTTGATTAAAAAAAAATTCCCCTGGATTTAAAAAACATACTTATTTTAAAGTCACATTCATATTGCTCTGTTATCTTTAGTTCCTTAAGTTTGAATTCTCTCATTTGTTATGTCAACTGACTGTTGATTGTAGTGGCTGTTATTTCTCTGTAATGTTTGATTGTGAGCTCGTCTGTTGTCCTCACCATTTACTACTCAGATTTGGTATTTTGAACTGTCACTCAGGTATCCCTTTTTCCTCTATGGTTTGGGGCAGGAAGCTTGCTTTGGCCTCATGTCTCAAAGCTGGAAGATGTTTTTCAATTAAGGGTGGGCTAGCTCTTTCTTGATTTCTGGCTTTTCCCAGTGAATCCAGTTCCAGTCATCCTCTGTGCTTGGGATCCGTAGACTCATTGGTGTCATTGTCCCTATCTTAGACCAGTTCTAGTAATCTTCTGTGTTCCTGTGGCTTCAACACCTACTTCCTGATAAGTCCATACATTTCTAAGTTCCTTTTTTGTTTCTGGTCCTTAGAGATATTTCTGTTTCTCTCTCTGTCTCTCTGTCTCTCTGTCTCTCTGTCTCTCTGTCTCTCTGTCTCTCTGTCTCTCTCTCTCTCTCTCTCTATCTCTCTCTCTGCTTTTGATTTCAGATATTTATTTAAAAATTAAAAATATGTTTTAACTAACATTTCTGTGTTAGTGTGCATGTGTGTTTGTGTGTGTTGTTGCTTTTCATGCCTCTTCAATCCACTGTCATGACAAGATATCAGTAAAAATTCAAATAGTACATAAAATAAAATCAGTTTATCTTCCTGTTCTTTATTTCCTTTTCCTTGAAGATAAGTCCTGTTAAAACTTTCTCCCAGTGGATTTTAAATGTCAACCTGCAGGACACGTTGACCATATCTATAGTTAACTCACAGCGTGTTTGCGTATATCGCACATGAATGTATGTGTTGGAGGCAAGAGACTCCACATATCACATATATAATTTATTGGGGGTAACATTGGTTAACAACATTATAGAATTTTCAAGTGTATAATTCTATCATGCATCATCTGTATATTGCATTGTGTGCTCACCATCCAAAGTCTAATCTCCTTCTGTCATCATACATTTGACCCCTTCATCCTCTGCATCTTTCCCTACCCTTTTCCCCCTCTGGTAACCTTCAAACTGTTAACAGCCTCTTATTTTAGCCAGGTTCAAGTCCATGGGGTGGGAGAAGTAAGATATAGAAGGTAAGTGGGAAGGTGTCTCTGAGGAAATCCAGTCACTTCCGACATGGGAAGAAATCGTATTGCTCAACAGAAACCTATGAGGCCACATCCGTACCTCTCTTGGTTCCCATATTGTAAACAACAAGGCTGTCTTGCTGAAAGAGCTGGCTTTGCTCCAACTTTGAAAATGGTGAGGGTGGAGGGAGACTAAACAAGTAACGCCTACAGGCTATGCAGTGCAGGGCTCCCACTTGCCAGAATCCTTGTTCACTTCTTTGGAATCCTGATCATACTCAGCACGTACTGTCCCCTGTGCATACTTGTCAAGGTGTTTTAGAAAACATGTTAATAAGAATCAAATAACCAGTTAACTGATTTTGTATCAAATGCCTGCTAGACCCTTATAACAAGAGCAGGTGTTATAGAAACGAAGCTTAGAGGACAAAGGAAAATTGTGACTTGTGGCAAGGTGAGGAGTTCGTGACATTCCCTACAGCATCAGGGTAATCAGAACAAAGAGATCTATCTGGGGGTCCTAGTGCATCACAAGCTGAATGTGAAGATTTGGGAAAATGTTTCCAATTAAATAAAAAAAGAAAAAAAAAGACTTAGTAGCCACGTGACCTTAAATACTCACTTAAAACTTTCTAAACCTATTTCCTCTTGCATGAAGTAAGGTTTGATTCGGTAAGCCCCAGTTCTGAGAGGTGATGTTCTAAATTTAAGAATCCATTGAGATGTACAGATAGGACTATACCTCTGTGTTAACAATCTGAAACTTCTGTTTTTCTCAGATCATGATTATAAGTAATTAGGTACTTCAAAGAAGGTCGCTTTGTAGTGTGTGCTTTCCAGACAGCTACAGACCAGGTCTAGCATGAGGAGTTCCTGAGAGTTCTCCTTCCTTTCTCTCTCTCCTCTCCTTTCTCCTTTTTTCTTCCTCCCTCACCCTTCTCCAATACCTTCCTACCTCATCTGTCAGCAGTTCATTTCTTTCATGGTAAGGACACTTGGAAAGGGGCAAATACCTCTGAGTAAGTGTAATACTTTTCTTTCAGTCACTAAGCACAGACTGAGAATGGGTTTCTGAACTTGTTCTCTTGTATAAAAAGATCCTCTCTTTTTGAGCATTCAAGGTCATGAGCAAACCTGCACACTCCAATCCAATACATCGGCTTAGCCTCTCACTCACAGCTGTGTCTACTAATAATCGAAAACCTAATATGTGTCAGGCACTGTGAAAAGCACATTTTAGATGACTTATTTCATTTAGTACTCCCCAAGACCTTGTGGTAGGAATGATTATTATCCACATTTTACAGATGAGGAATATAAAGCCAAGGAGATCAGTACCTCACCCAAGGTAACACTGCAGCAGATAAGTGGCAAAACTGGAACTCAAATCAAGGACAAAAGTGCTTTCAGTTCTTGACTGCTCATGGCACCTGGAGAAGCCCTGAGGTGGTGTGAGAACCACGTCAGCTTCGAGTCAGCCTGGGTCTTGGTCTATCCTGACTTGTATGACCTTGAGCAAGTAACTTAACTTCCTTAACCCCTGTCTCTTTGAAGGAATGATAGCATTAGAAGCTTGTCAAGGTTCAAGGTAATGTGTGCCAGGCTCTTGGAATAGACTGGGGCCTTGATAAATGGCAGACGTTATTATCATAGCAGAGAGTCTCAGAAAGGTAAGTTGAGGAACTGGCAAGTCATTCCAGATCTTTTAACATTAATGGCAGTGCTTCCTGAATGATGTCCCAGAATCAGGGAGCTAATAGAAGAGTTGGGATACATTACTCTCAAAGGCATGGGGCTGCTTAGAGATGAAAAGACAGCTTGGAAAGGGAATCAACACTCTTCCTTCATGTTCCTTCAACATCCATTTATTTTTTTCTTCTTCTAGATCATTCCATTAGCATACAAGCTCTCTCATCTTATAATAATCTTCCCTTTACCCCACATCTCTCTGTCAGCTATGATCCTATTTCTTTGCTCCACTTTGCAAGTAAGGTCTGAGTCTTACTGCTCAAAGGAAGGGATATGAGTGACAATTAGCAGTCTCATTTGGAACCTGATCTGGGCCTACTCGGGGTTCACGTAAGTCTGGGCACACCTGGAAAGAATGAAGGGTCAGGGTCCTTTAGGGAATGAGCTCATCTCTACAGGAGAAGAGCGAAACCCACGGGTCTGCAGGAAGTAATGATTCAGAGTTAGGGGCAATGGGACTGGGCACTGTGATTAAGACCAGCCTGGCCCATGGACTCTGGCCTGTGGACTCTTGCCTGAGTATTAGGGAGATGGGGCTGGGAGTGAAAATTTAAAAAGCTGGGAGATGATGGCAATGCAAGTGACATACTCAGGAAAATTGGTTCTGTTCCATTCTAAGTGGCCAGGCTGGAATCAGCAGAGGGGTGAGGACCAGCTTGGCAAGGAGGCCTATGAGCCTCAAGGGTGCAGGTGGAAAGAGGCTCCCCGAGGTGTTCTCTACTAGGTGTCATGAAAGGGCTCAACAAGGAAAAACGTGGTGAGATTTTGGTGCCACCAGGAGTGAAGGACAGCGTTATTTCCTCACATGCCATACTGCTCCTCTGAAAAGCCTATTTTCCCTGGGCTCCTGCTTCCTCCTGCGTCTTCGCCTTCTTTTCAGTTTCTTTGGAAAGCTCTTCTTTTTCTTTCGGTTCCTTCAATGATATCCTGTTCTTCCCCCTCTTCTGCCCTTTCTCTATTCTCTGCTTTCCCTGGGTGACATTATCTACTCCCGTGGATGTACTAATGGGCCATCTCAGTGAGAATCTCTACAAACGTGTTTCTAGGCTAGCCATTTTTCTTGGACTTCCAGAACTAGCTTTTCCGAGGCCCACTGCCATGCCTTCTTGTACTTTTAACTTTTAAATCCAAAATTAAAGCCAGCCTCACCTCCTCGAAACATGTTTCCTTCAAGCCATTCATCTAAGCTATAGGTTGAAAAATCCTTTTTTGATTCTTTCCTTCTTTCTCACGGCCCTCTAAAGGTAGCTGTGTAATTTAAATTCGTTTTCTGTAAGTTTACAGGGTTGTAGCTTCCTAGATGGAAGCTGCCTAATCTGACTTATTAGCTAGTATAAATAAATGAATGGCTATAAACAGAGCAGATCAGGTTTTAGAACAGGTTTTAAAAACATCACCATCTTTATATGACAGGCAAGTTGATGGTGGCTAGGTAAACTTCATATTAAAACTATATCTAAGGAGGGTGGCTCCATAGTGTAGTGGTTAGCATGTCCATTCAGTGCTCCGAGTGCGCGTGGGGTGCCAGGTCCACAGGGGCATGCTGGGAGAGCGTGGGAGGAGACGCCCCACCGTCAGATATCTAGTTCTTAAAAAAAAAGGGAGATGGCAACATCTGTAGGTCAGGGGTGAAAGTGGGGGTGGGGGGTAATGAAAGAAGGAAAAACTATCTCTAGGAACTCATTTGAACTTTATATCAAAATTGCTATGTATAAGGTTTAGACCAAATTACTACACTCATGAAGTTGGAATAAAATTAAAAATTTAAATAAATAGAAATAGCTAACACATATTGAGAATTTATCATGCTCTATTACTGGGATAAGTGCTTTATATGTATTAGCTGACTAATCTAATTCTTAACCTACCCTATGAAACTGGTTCTATAATCTGCCTATTTTACAGAGGAGGAAATTGAGACACAAGAGTTTAACCAGAGTTGGGATGTGCATGCAGAGATCCAGGCCCAGGGCCTACACCCTCAACCACTCTGCTAAACCACCTCAAAGTACTGTTTGGTGCCTCTCTTCCAATACGTAAGTGTTAATGGTTACTATTTTAATTATGCCTTGTTTCATCATGCTTTTGTAGAGTTTTTCTTTGAATACATCCTTTATGTTTATGTTTTGTGGTAAAAAAATCTCTCTGTGCCCTACAAAAATCATATTTGGAATTTCAAGTACTACATTTTCTCACTAAAAGTGATACAGTAAAAAAAAGTAACCTTTTCTAATTTACTGTATAAAATGTACCTCAAAAATGGGTAAGTTGTAGAGATCTGCTGATTGTGCCAATAATTAAAAATATGATATTGTGTTCTTCAAGATTTGTGAAGAAGGTAGATCTCATGTTCTTATCATAAAAAACCAAAAACCTAAAAAACAAAAACACAAAGAGACACAAGGAAACTTTTAGAAGTGATGGATATGTTTATTACTCTTATTATTGTGATCGTGTCATGGGTGTGTTCATATGTTTGAACTAATCAAATTGTATACATTAAACACCTGCAATGTTTTTGTATGCCAATTATACCTCAATAAAGCTGCTAACAATGTAAAACAAACAAACAAACAAACAAAACCTCTACATGGTTGTAGACTTCTAGGCATTAAAATCTCTTGCAAGAAGTTCTCATCATGTCAACGTTCACCAATAAACCAGCTCCAAATGTTTACCTGCTGCACATGATGGATGGGAATAAATGAATAAATGAAGGAGTAACTTTAGGACTGCCTTCTGGGTCTCTAATTTTGGGTTTTCCTTCCCTCTGAATATTTATCTACAGGTGCTTATGAATCCCACTGTCAGTCCTACATGGGTCAGTTCCCAGAGACTTGAGAAGAGGCTTCCTGGTAGAGGGAGGAGGGTAATAAATGGGGAATCTGGAGACCAGGGTCCAGTGTTGCTTCTGTCACTTGTAGTTCAAGACCTTTTGGCAAGTGTCCATCTGCTCTGGGCCTTAAGTTGTCCACCTGTCAAAAGGGGAGGTCAGTTTAAAAGTGGGTCTTTTAAGTTCTCTTCCACCCAGGCGGTATAGATTTAGGTAAATAGTCCAGGGCCAGCACTCACAGATGGGCAGTTTTGATACTGCATAGCCCAAAGGAGTGCCATTTGCATAGAGAAGGATGTGAGTAACACACTTGTTATATGTATATGTATGTACTAAGCTGAATTAGCAGAATCTTTATATGAACAGAGGATTTTTGTGCAACCCTGACCTGGCCCCTGGGAGCTACTGTGACATGAAGATCCCTAAGCATATAAGATGCTCCCTAAGAGTCAGGCTCATGCATTTTTGGCAAGTGTGGAGTTAGGTAGTGGACAGCAGAGATGTCCCAAGTGTCACAGCCAGTCTATTGTAGTAAATCCCTTAGATATGGTGGCACCTAAGCAACTCTTCTAGGAAAGTTAGCTGGTATTATTACTGTAGTGGAATAGAGAAAAAAATACAAAACAGACTACCTCATGGGAATCAAGAGTTTGACCCAACCTCCAGGTTGGCTTGGCTCAGAGCCAGCTTTGCTAGGAAGCTGGCCCTGCTGTTTATGGTCAGGGGAACATGTCTGACATCAGACTTTGCAAGGCTGTATTGGGAAATCAGTGCCTTATGCCTGTCTCTGAAGCTGCTGGGGGTGGGGCCTTGAGTTGGGACAGTGATCTCTTCTCCTCCCCATGTCCCCTCCCTACCCCCACTTCTGCTCTATCTCAGGCACATTGAATGGTCAGGCGGAGGCCACCTTGCTTTTGGCTAGGTGTCAGCAGGAATTGGAGGGGAGAGTCTTAGAAATGGGAAGTATACACGTACATGGAGAGAGAGAGGAAGTAGGACAGATACCTTTAAGAGAAAGAATCACCCTCACAAACAATTGCATTTCTAACAGGGCATTTCTCTTCTTTGATTTGGGCAACTCTGCCACCAATGCTTCTGGGTCAGTGGGTTTTAAACTTGAGTCTTGATCAGACTCATTTGGGGCTACAGATTCCCAGGGGCCACCCTCAGCTGTTCAGATTCAGTAGGACTGGGACCCTCAATTTACCTTAAGCTGATGCGGTTAGTTGGAGACCTACATCCTGGGATGCTGAACATATGGATTGCTTCTGTGGATTCCTCTGGTTCTTGAGCTCAGCCAGTGGGGAACCCTGGTAAGAGATTGATGATGAGCAGAAGCTTCCAGTTAGGACACTTATGTCCTCATCTCCATCCCCGATGATTGTTGGAGTTGGCTCCTATCAGGCAGTCCTCATCACATTCAGCTTTCCCTCTGGGCTCCCATAATGGTTCCCTTAGCTTGCTCTTTAGGCCTGGAGAGAATGATAGCTCCCAACTATTATTGGCTTTGGGGTACTGCACCATTGCTTATTACTTTCTTCATATCTTCCCTATACTTTCATTAAAGGTCCCTTTTCAGTTCTCATGAACTTTACGAAATTCTCTCCTTGCCCAGCACCAATATGCCATTTGTTCCCCTCAGGACTCTGACTCATTCAGGAGTTGTCCATAAAGCTGCATTTTAAGCCAGAATCCCATTTTAACATGGAGCACTTTTAGAAATACTACTCCACAATCTTCAAGGCTTCCAAGTTCTTTTTTTGTCCCTAGTGCTTAACTCATTTGAGTAGTGCTTTTCAAAAGCGACTTTACAAAGAAGTGAGGTTAATAACAAAGACTAGTACTGTTCAGTGAGAAAATATAAAGGCATACAAATGGGTGTATCCACAAAGCCCAGCCTCTCTGTTTGTAAGGAGGTCTACATCTGTGCTGGCCTGGCAGGCCCAATTCACAGATGATTAGGCCTCAGTTCTCTCATTTTTGGAAAAATCCCATCCCAGTTAAATAAATTGAAACAATGTAAAATGGTATGAATTAATCACAAATATTACTCCATCCTCTAACTCTTCTCTTTAATAATAGCTCCTTTTAACAGCTTGCTTTATGTCCTCCCAGATATTTTTCTGATCATTTATAAACCCAGATATATTATAACTTTTTTTACACAAATGGATAAGCCATTTACTACAATGCTGTTCTACTTTCCTGTTCACTCAACATCATTTCCTGAAGATCTCTTCATATATATTCTTATAATAACCTTATTTTTTATTTTTAACAGCTTTATAGAGGTACAATTTATCTGCTATAAATTTATCTGTTTTAAGTATACGATCCAATGATTTTTAGTAACCTTTCAGAGCTGTACAACTAATACCACAATCCAGACTCAGAATATTTCTGTTGCTCCTAAAAGAACCTTATTCTTTGCAATCATTCCCTGTTCCCACCCCCAGCCCCAACTGCTATTTGCCTTTCCTGGGTATTTTATGTCAATGGCATCATACAAAATGTGGTCTTCTGCTCTGACTTTTTCCACTCAGCATCATGTTTTTAACCTTGTGTTTACACCACTGCATTCCATGTATTCCATGTATAGAAGCACCTTTGTAGCTTATTTAACCATTTCTCTATTGATAAACATTTAAGTTGTTTTTAAGCTTTGAGTTTTATAAATAATGCTGCCATGAATATCCTGTGCACATTTGTCTGTCTATGTGTCTATTTCTACCAGTGAATTTCTAAAAGTGTAATTCCTGGATTGGAGGGTGTGTGCAGTAAAACAGATAGGATCGGATTGCCTTCTCTAAAGGTTGTACCTATTTACTTTCCTGCTAGTAGTGGATGATAATATCATCTTCTAATCTGCTGAATTCTGACCCCAAAACTATGGGATGAAGAAGCCTTCACTTTACTCCTTTCAGTGGCTCCTCAATATGACCAGAGTTGAACTTTTGTTCTCATAACCTTTTTCATATTTTTTCCTTTATTTTAATGATTAAAAGCATTTTATTGTGAACAATACACACTCTACAGGTTGTAGAAAACTCATTTTTATAGCTTAAAGAATTAATAATACAACAAATACCAGGTGTCTGCTATTTAGGTAAAGAAAGAGAATCTTATTCGTATCTTCAAAAGCCCCAGAGTACTCCTCCCTGATGATTGAAACCTTAAATGAACATTATCCAAAGTTTTATGGCAACCATTCCTTTTCTTTAGCGTCTGTATCTATGTTTGTGCAAAAGATTTGTGCTGAGTCAGTTTAGTTAAGCTGCAGTTATGTTTCCCCAAACTCCCTTCCTTGCATAGTTCCAAGTTAGCATCCCCAGAAGAGACATTTATGTGAGATTTGGAAGGTGGAAACCAAGCCGAAGCTACATTCTTTTTATGCTCTGGAAGGTCAGCATAAGGCCCCAGCAGCTGTTACATGCTGTTGCTTCTCTCTGCTGGCTCCTCTTATTGGCGGGGGGCAGCAGCTGGTTTGGCAGCCCCTGCTACTCCTGAGTAAGGGGTGTGCTGACTTTCATGATGCAGGGCACCAACTTCCCCTGCAGGCCATCCTCACGTTGAACTTGGATGTGAGAGGCCAATGCAGGTGTCAGTCTATGTTTGCAGGTTTCAGCTTGTCCTTGTTCTTCCTTCTCCACTTCACGTGCATCTTTCCTCCTCATCTGTCTGTCCTGCCACTTTCAGGTCTCAGCACCAGAAGCAAAGACAACAGCCTGACTTAAACTGTTGAACCAGTTCCCACAATTGTGTACAGTTAAATTCCTATAACAAGTACCTCTTCTGATGGCCTTGTATTTTTAATTGAACCTTGTCGATAGAGTGTGTGTCCTCAATGGAAGGCTTAGTTTTGCCTGTCTTTGAACTTTGCATTGGACTCTGATTGTCTCTTCGGCTGTCCTGCCTGCCAGCTTGGAATAGGATAACTCCATCTGAGCCTGCATCATGTCTGTGCCCCTAACCTCAGCTGGCCCTTACCTCTATCAGATGATTAAGGCCCCAGCAACCCCTACACCATGCACAAAAGACTCTCACTCCGAAGAAGTCATCCGAAGAAGTCTACCTGTGTGAGTGGAATGCTCTGAGAAGTGTATATAGTATATATTTTTCCATCTATTTGTTAGGTACCTGAAATCTCACCATTGGAAAAGCAAAGTATCGGAAAAATTGAACTAGAAACTTATTCCAGCTCTATTACTATCTCGCCATGAGATTTTGATCAAGTTGCTTTGCTTAGGCCTCAGTTTCCTCATTTATGTATTGAAAATTTTGGCCCGGGGGAATCTCTAGGTCTTTCTGGCTCTGCTATTGCATGCGGTGTGCTCTCCATGTGGGTCTATGTGCAATGAGTTCAATGTGACATGCAAACTGGGGTACTTCTTCATATTACTCAACAGAGACTGGAGGCTGTTCTGATTTTATGAACAAGGGAGCCTATTTCGCAAAGACGAGGGAGGGCTTTTGGTGGAGGAAGATGTCATAAACTCAGGGGACAGAGAGAAGACAGATAATGTTAGTGTAAGGAGAGAAACATGTCTCTGGAAGCAAGAAGGGCCCACTCAGTCTGAGCAGGCAGATCGAGGCAGAAATGCACTGGGCCCTGTCACAGAGGGACTCAGGCTTGGAAACATGGGAGGGAAGACAGAAATGAATGACTCAAAGGCAGGCCCTGGATTTGCCCTGTCCTTGTGCTGGCTTGGTCGGTAGTTATTTTGTGCCAAGACTCTGTGTGTGTGTGTGTGTGTGTGTGTGTGAGAGAGAGAGAGAGAGAGAGAGAGAGAGAGAGTCAGAGAGAGTGAGAGACAGAGATAATGATTAACAGAGCTCACATCAATGCAACTCTGTCTCTGCCTCATTGTTTCTGGGCCTATTTTATCCTCTTATTTTCCTTGGAGAGCCACGTTTCCTCTAGCCCTTGGAGGAGGAAAGAGCAGAGTCCTGGAATCAGAGTGAAACTCAGCCTGGCCTCCTCCCACTGGCAGTCATCTCAGGGAGCCGCCTGGTCGGTCAGCCTTGCTCAGCCAGAACACCACTGGTCCCTCTGGCAACTTTGGTGTTTGGTAAAAACACGTTCCCCTGCTTTTTCCTCTCGCTGAATCAGAAGCTGTTCAGAAGTCTCAGCACAATCATACTTGATCCTGAGCTTAGCACAGTGCCTGGCATAGAATGAGCTCGGAACAAAAGGTTATTGTTGCTGAATTAATCCTGTTTGTTGAATGTGAAAGTAAAATAACTTTGATGTGTTAGGAGTGGTAGTTACCTGCCTCCCTGAGCACTCTAACTCAGAGGTGTGCTCTACCTGTCCAGAAAGGCCTCTTTTCATAGCCACAGCTGCTATCCCCTTGACTTGGTTAGGGGTCAGAGAGTCGATACTATGAAAGGGTTTCGTGACTGTGAAGTTTGGGTCCCCCTCTCTTTCTTACTTCCTTAGCAGGCTGCTCAGCAACCCTCCTGTCAAAGACCTGTCAGAGACAAGGCCTATGACCAGGAGCTCTGCCAGGATAAAGCTCTGTCTGGTTTGATTGCTGCTGTATCTTTAAGCTCTGGGACAGTAGGCACTCAATAAATACTGTTGAAGGAATGAACCAAGAGTCAAGTTTTTTGTCTGAACGACATATTGTAAATCGTTTCCCTATTCTGGGGTACCCTTTTGTCAAAACATAAAGGATGTATGTGTGTGTGTGTGTGTGTGTGTGTGTGTGTGTGTGTGTGTGTGTGTTGGGAGACAAGAGAGTGAAAGGATGCTCAAATTAGGAGTTGTTGGTTGAGCTCAGGAAAGCTCTCTGACTTCCTGCTACCCAATCTGGCTGATCGAGTAGACCTTTTAGACCCTTTTAAGACCCGCCCTTTATGCTCTTGGCTATTGTTTCACTCAAGGACAGGAGAAGCACCAAATCATCCTGGGACACATTTCCTTCCATAATACATGATCAGCTGCAGGAGGCTTGGGCGGGGAAGGAAGGAGGTAGAAAGGTTAGCCTTCATCTCTATTTCAGTCCTTCTCTGTGTATCCAATACACCGCAAAGCGATTTAGTTATTGTAAAGACCTCCATTGGGGATCTCTGCTCACTGCTGAGCAGGCTCTCTGTAGCAGTTTAGATGCTTTTGATGCAAGTAATAAAATATCCAACTAAAAGTGGTTTATACAAAAAATACATTTAATAATCTCTCTTAAAAAGAAGTTACACGTACGTGGTTCCTGGGTTGGTTCAGTTGTTAAAGTTTGCCTTTTTGCAACTAGGTATTTTTTTTCAATTGTAGTAAAATATATATAACATAAACTTTACCATTTTAACATTTTTTTAATTGTACAGTTTAATGACATTAAGTACATTCACATTGTTGTACAAGTATCACCACAATCCAACTCCAGAACCTGTTCATCATCCCACATTGAATTCTGTACACTTTAAATGACAACTCCCCATTTCCTCTTCCTCCACCTCCTCATAGCCACTATTTTATTTATGTCTCTGTCATTTGACTATTCTAGGTACCTCATATAAGTGGAATCATACAATATTTGTATGTGGCTTATTTTATTTAGTGTAATATTTTTAAGGTTTATCCACATTTCAGCACATGTCGGAATTTCATTCCTTTTTAAGACTGAATAATGTTCCATTGTATGTATATACCACATTTTGTTTATCCATTCATTCTTTGATGGACACGTGGGTTGTTTCCACCTTTTGGCTATTGTGAATAATGCTGCCATGAACATTGGTACACAGATATCTATTTGAGTCTCTGTTTTCAGTTCTTTTGGATATATACCCAGAAGTGGAATTGCTGGATCACACAGTAATTCTATGTTTAATTTTTTGAGGAACCTCCATATTGCTTTCCATAGTGGCTGTACCATCTGGCGTTCTTACCAGCATTGCACAAGTGTTCCAGTGTCTCTATGTCCTTGCCAACACTTGTTATTTTGTTTATTTGTTTGTTTTAATAATAGTCATCCTAATGGTGTGAAATGGTACCTCTTTATGGTTTTAGGTGCATTTCCCTGGTGAGCTATTTGTATATGATTTTTGGAGAAATGTCTGTGCTCCAAATCCTTTACTCATTTTTGAATAAGCCTTTGTTCGTTTTTTGTTTTTGCTGTTGAGTTGTAGGAATTCTTTATACATTCTAGAATTAACCCCTTATAAGATATATAATTTACAAATGTTTTCTTCCATTTGTGATTTGCTTTTTTACTCTGTTGATAGTGTTCTTTGATGCACAGAAGTATTTAACTTTGATAAAATCCAATTTATCTATTTTTTTTACTTTGCTGCCTATGCTTTTGGTGTCATATCCAAGAAATCATTGCCAAATTCAGTATTACGAAGATTTCCCCTATGTTTTCTTCTAAAATTTTGTAGTTTTAGTTCTCATATTTAAATCTTCAACCTATTTGAGTTAATTTTTGTATATGGTATAATGTAATGGACCAATTTCAGCCTTGTGTGTGTGGCTATCTAAAGACTATCCTTTCCCCATTGAATAGTTTTGGTACACTGTTGAAAATCATTTGACCATTTATGCTTAGGTTTATTTCTGGGCTCTTTATTCTCTGGTTCTTTTTATCCTGTGGCTTCATCAGCCACAGTAAGTATCCTAGGCTTTTTGCCTCATTTTTACAGAATTACTGCCTCAGCTCCACACATCATATCCTATAACCATACTCCAAGTCCTGACCTAAGAATATGTAGGTGCGTGAGTCTCTCTTTTTTTTCAATCAGGTATAGTTCCCAGGAGTCCCCTGACCCCAGAAGTCTCCGCTTAAACAATGGTATGCTGAAGCCAGTTTGTACTTGCCTGTGAAAGCAGATTATTACATTTTCTAGAAGTCTGTGAGCTGGTTGCTAAACACCACCACCCTTGATATTGCCATGGTCGGAGCATTTATACCACGCAACTTTGCAAATGCTACAAATCAGGATTTTTTCCCTAGGAGGGTGGTTTACCAGTACGTAATTGCCCTTAAGTCTTATTAGCCACAATGAGATGATATGGCCACTCCTAGCTTAAGGGAGTCCTAGAAAGTGAGTATCTGTCATTTTCAGCCTCTCTCAAGGGAAGTGGACTTTGCTAGCAAGCAAAGAAAAGGAGAGTTGGGAAAGTGACTATGGTGTTTGCCACTAATGGCTCCCAATGGTAGAAAATTTTTAGTCTCTTAAAAGAATATCTTTAAAATGTCTCAGAAGACAGAGTGCTATGAGCTCAGTGGAAGGATGGACAGAGATCTAGCAGCAGACATAGTAATTCCAGTAAGGGGCGGGGCACCGGGGCAGGCTTTTAAGCCATGCAATGAGGGCCTGGTAAGGGTACACCCTCAGCAACCTCCTGTGACCTTGATGGGGGGCTTCCTTGACACAGAGACTGTGAACAGTCAAGGGGCATGAGGCTTGGGTGCTGACAGAAAAGTCGGAGCCCTGAGGGGCTGCAACAGGAGCAGAAGTCTTAGAGGGTAGTAGAAGTGTTCCCTGAAGAAGAGCCCACAAAGGAAGGTTTGCTCTCCTTGGCCAGAAACTCTTTGCTGACCAGGCCATGGATGGCCATGATCTTGAGGAGTCCGTGGCGAAACTTCTGGCCGATGAAGGCGTAGATGAGGGGATTGAGGCAGCTGTGCAAGAAGCCCAGGATCTCGGTGGCATCCAGGGCCCTGCCGATGTCGTTGCGGCGCTCACAGGTCTCCTTGATCACGCCGATCCTCATGAGAGTGTCTGCCACCAGGACCAGGTTGTAGGGCAGCCAGCAGAGCAGGAAGACAAGCACGACGGCAAAGATGACTCTCATGGCCCGGTGCTTCTGCCCCATGTGGGCCTGAAACAGAGTGCGCAGGGTGAATCCGTAGCAGAACAGCATGACCAGCAGTGGCAGGAGGAAGCCAAAGGTCTGGGGCAGGGCCCGCATCACCATGCGCCATTTTGTTGTATTGGCACCCAAGTCTTCATAGCAGACCGGGCTGGAATTAGGGGGATAGAAAGCCTTGCGAAAGACAAAGATGGGCAGGGACAGAATCAGGGATAGTGCCCAGATGCCTAAGCATATGAACTTGACCCAGTGCCGCTTCTGAGTCAGTGTGCGTGTGGCGTGGACAATGGCCAGGTAGCGGTCCACACTGATACAGGCCAATAGCAGGATGCTGCTGTAGAAGTTGACTTCCTTCAGGAGTGAGACTATCTTGCACAGGATTGTGCTATAGATCCAGCCTTTTACTTTGGAGATAGCCCAGATAGGCAAGGTCAGAGCGAAAAGCGTGTCGGCGATGGCCAGGTTCAGCAGGTAGACGTCAGTGACAGAGCGGCCAACCTTGCTGTATAAAACAACCAGCATCACCAGGGAGTTTCCCAGCAGACTCAGCAGAAAGACCAGGGCATAGATTACGACCACAGCATACTTGTTGAGATCCAGAGTATCTGGCCGGCATGGGGCTGAGTCTTGTAGAATAGAGGGCAGGTCAGTGTTATAACTGTAATTACCGAATAAATCCTCGAAGCTGTAATTGTCAAAGTTAAAGTCTTCCATATTTAAGTCTTCCATATTTATGGCCTAGAGAAGAGAAGTGAGCATCACTGCACAATAAAGTCTCCCTAGATTCCAGCCTCTCTGCCCACAAACCTCAGATAGGATTCTTTGCATTGGTTAGTATATTACATGGAAGTAACTTATATTTCAGGAAATAATAGAGGCTCTAAAGTTATGAGATACACTTGGTGATAAGTGGTACATTTCAAAAAAGAATATAGTTCCCTTCAAAGTCACAGAGAGGTTCTTAGCACTTTCCATGATATCACCGCCACCCAAAACATTGTGGAAACTTCCCTTTGGATAATCCCTACAGAACACATTGTCTTGGATGCCTGAGTAATGAGCATCCCTGACAGGTGTGGCTGACTTTAATATCAAAAATATGAGGTACCATCCAGTTCTCAGTCTGGGGAATATGTAGGCAATCCAATTGGGTTCGATCCCTAATAAAAGCCTCAAGTGTTAACAATAAAGCTGAGAGATGAATCCCTTTGTCCAACTTTCTGTAAGTTATGTAAAAGAAGTGTTTTTGAGCAATAGCACCATAGAGTTTCAGAATGCTAGAGTTAGAAGAAAGTTTACTCAGTTGGCATGGCCCAGCATTGTTCTTTTGGAGATGTCAGATGCCTGCTCTGGGAGTATTTGTGTAGTTTACAAAAATACATTGAAAGTCATAAGCAGGTGGCTGGCTGACTGATGCTCTGAGTGGGTGGAAATGTAATAGATTATCATGGGGGCTCTGGGCAGTCATGTTCTACCATTCAGGGGGGATGTTCTCAGAATAAGGAGAGGGGCAGCAGGAAGCAGAGAAGGCAAATGGAAACACACTATTCTTGTTTTGGTGACTTCTTAGTCCTGGTGGGGCTCCTTCTTACCTTGCCATTGCACGCCTTCACTCATCCTTGACTTCCCTGCACCCCCAGATAAACCTATCTCTGGTGATTCTGCCTTTGTTATGGGCTTAGTAGAGAGCCCGCTTCTGGAGGAGGCTGCAGCCATTCTGAAATATTATTCCAGTTTTCAAGGTGAAATAGACAAAACCAAAGCAGCTACTGAATTAGCTTCCTTTTGAACCACAACATATATCACCATCATGCCATTTCTTTATAATAAGGTATGAACATCGTATGACCACATGCAAGTCTGTAACCCACCTCCCAGTGGAACCCAGAGTTAGAGAAACGAAGTAAAAGTCTCAGGAATTACTTCACACTTACTAGGCTGATCATAATACATAAAGATTAATAACCATGTTGAGGAGGAGGTGGAAAAATTGGACTTTTCATACATTGCTGGCAGAAATGTAAAACGATGCAGCTGCTGTGATAAACAGTTTGGCAGCTGTTCAAAAAGTTAAACATAGAGTTAACATATAAATCGGGAATTCCATTTCTAGATATATACCCAAGAGAATTGAACACATAAACTTCACACAAAACTTGTTCGTGAATCTTCACTGCAGCATGATACCCAAAAGGTAGAAACAATCCAGCTATCAACTGATAAATGGACAAACAAATGGAATATTATTCAACCATGAAAAGGAAGGATACATGCTATAACATGGATAAACCTTGAAAACAGTATCCTAAGTGAAAAAAACCACACACAAAAGGCTTTACACTGTATGAGTCCATGTATGCAAAACATCTAGAGTAGGCAAATCTGTGGAGACAGAAAGTAGGTTAGTGGTTGCCAGAAACTGGGGCTCCAGGCAGAATGTAAATGAGTACAGAGTTTCTTTTTGGGGTGATAAAAGTGTTCTGCAATTCAGTAGTAGTGATGGTCGTACAACTTTGTGTGCATATGCTAAAAATTACTATAAATGGATGACTTTTGTGCTGTATGAATGATATCTCAATTAAAGATGAACCAAAGAGGTATAGCTTTGCAAAGAAGATGCAAATACTAAAACAGCATCAACAACAGCAACACCAACAAAAGTCCTAGGAAACTTTTCTCTTTAGCAGAAAAAAATCTGTTACTGTCAATCATATATGGCAAAGAAGAAAGCTGGGGTTAAGAGAAACTGGAAAAACAATGCTCTTTTCTCCTAGAGTGATAGAATTCTTCACCTTCCTGACTAGGTATTACTTTCTTCCCTATGTGACAGGGGCAGATGCACTGGCTTCTCAGTACATTGATAGAACAGATTCGATCAGGCTATAAATCTAGAAAGATGTGATGATGAGGGTGAAGCCCAGTCTGGCTTGGAGGATAGGGTGGTATTGGGAGAGGCAAATAGTACAGTGGCTCAGTCAGGGGTGTCAGCAAGACCTGCGAGAAATTACTGTCTCTGTAATCCTATGGTCATGAGCAAGTTTGCTCAGAGGCCCACGTTTATATCCAATGAAGTCACAAGGTCAAGGGTGGGTCACCTCTGGGAGCAGATGACCCAAGATACTAGTAAGGGAACAAATGACCTAAGAGAAGACCCACCTTTGAGAGAGGATGCAAATCACCGATGGGTGCACAGAGCTTGTGCCTGCAGAGAAGAGAACCCCACATTTCTGCTCATTGGCTGTGAGAAGGCAGGGCTGGGGCAGCCACAGAAACTGCCCTGTGAGAAGAGGCAGCAGCAGGCAAGCAGATAAGCCCTCATTCTGAACAATCTGGTGCTCAGCTGTGCTGGGGCTGGGCTGCAGGGTCTGGGCTGCATATGGTGAGCTCTACTTCCATTCAAGTCGGGAGAGAAGTAGAGAACTCACGGAAGAGAACCAGACCAGGGCAACGACCTCCAGCCACAGTGGGCAGCAGAGATGTTCTGTTATTTGTTTGTTTTTAAACTAATCTCTAGAAAGGATGCTTTGGCAGTTAAAGGGAGAAAGTAAGGGAAGGGAGATGACACATCTGAGATCTGCTTTATATCTCACAGGCACATGATCTCCCTTGAACATTATAAATAGACATGATTAAGCCCCTGTTTACTGGTGAGGAGACAGGCACAGAGGAGCTCAGAAACCAGCCTGTGGTCACAGAGTCTGGAAATGCTGTAGCCAAAATTCCAACGAGGTATGATGACTCCACATGCTATTTTCAGTCTACAGATCTGCTTTCTTAAAAATCATACCTCTGAGCTTTTGGTTCAGAGGAGGCTCAAGTACAACTTTCTACATTTGTCCTAAATCCAGGTTCATCTGATACCATTCACCTCCACCGTGCTACCTAAATTATATCCCAATGAAATCAAAATCTTGTACCTGAGGTGTACAGCTGTGGAAGTAGGTACCACATTTGCCCTGGCCCCCAAGATCATCCCTACGGGTCTGTCTCCAGAAATGTTGGTGATATTGCCAAGGCAACAAGTGATTAGAAGGGTCTGAAAATAACAGTAAAACTGATCATTCAGAACAGACAGGCCCAGACTGAAATGATACCTCTGCCTCTGCCCAGGTCATCAGAGTTCTCTAGGAACCACGAAGAAAGAGACCGAAGAAAACAGAAAAATCCTAAGCACAGCGGAAATATCACATTTGATAAGATTGTCAACATTGCCTGACAGATGTGGTACTGATCTTTAGCTAGAAAACTCTCTGGAACCATTTAAGAGATTCTCAGGACTGCCCAGTCTATGAGCTGCCATGTTGATGGCCCCCACCCTATAATAGATGACATCAACCGTGGTGAGGTGGAATGACCAGCTAGTTAAGAACTATAAAGAATCATTTTACACCCCCCCCTAAAAAAGCACACCTCATACATTAAATATATTTGTAAGCTAAATTCTTGAGATATCATTAAGTCAACATGTGTATATATGGTTCACTCCCATTGTTTGGTGTGTCATGCATTGCTTTCTTTGCTATTTTTTAGTCTAGAATTAAAGAAACAGCCCTTGCAGGAATGATAAACAAAATGCCCCTGAACTTGCTGGCTCTTATAATAACCCAGTCACATTATCAGTGACCCAGCAGAAGGGTCCCTCATGGAGCAAACTTGCCAGCCTCTTAATAATGCAAGGTAGTTCAAAAACTCCATGGATGGGATGATACTAATTTTTTTCATGAGAATGCTATAGAACATGAACATTTACAAGATCCTCAACATTTAAGGTAATCTTTTTAACAACAGAAAAATCAATCATTTTAATACAATTCCAATATTCTCTCTATAAATATCAACCATACATTTTTGCACTTAATACATGGGAAGAAAAACTCAACAGTGTCTAGTGTCTGGTTCTTCCTCAGACCCAAAGCTGGCCAAAGCAGGGAGAGCTGGCTGAGTTGGGAAGGGAAGAGGGTGAGCAGCGAGTTGCCAGAAGTGGTTGTAGGAGGGAGGTATAGGAAAAAGGGGTCAAAGCTCTCCCTTTGAGGATAGGGAGGCCTAAGAGAGAGAATGAAGAAACCGAGGAGTGTGTGTGAGGCCCACCAAGGGTGAGGAGAGATGCCTGGGTTAATAGAGGCTGGTGTCAAGGGAGACAGAGAACAGAGACATTCTGAATGGTGGGAGTGGTGGGTGTCCTGAGACTTACCAGGATTCTGGGCTTTTCACCTGTCGGACACCTCCAGGAGAGTAGATGTGCCTGACTGCAAGGGCGGAAGTGGTGAGAACACAGTGGAGGAAGTGAGTAGTGTATTAGATTGCTCAATTTTGGGGTGGAGCTCCTGAGGGTGCAGGATGCTCTTGATAACTTGAATAATTAATTTCCAGGTCAGCTTTTCGATCACTAGATATTTTATGGATTGGTAGGGTTTATGCTGGGAAAGGAACTGTGGCATTTTCTAGCCAATCTTTTCATTTGACAGACAAGGAAACAGAGGCCCACGCAAAGGAGGTAGTTTGCCCAGGACTGTGTAGATACCTCTCATCTTTGCCCGGATCTCAGTAGCCCCTGGCTTGTTCATCTGTCCTGTCTGACTCTCTACACATCCTATCTGCCTTGGGCTTCCCCGTGCTTTCTACCCCACACTACCTCTTTTGAACATTTTTTACATCAAAGGGGAACAGCTCATTAAGACAACAGAGATGGCACTTAAGCTTCTCGAAAGTCTGGTGGCTTTCTTCCCTAGACCTAATGCCTCTTGTCTCTACCCTCCCCCACCCCCACTCCCACCCCGGAAATCCTTAAAGCCTCACATTCCTTCTCCATGCCACATCCCTTTTTGGAACCCCCCACCCCTAAGTGGGGGTCCCATTCTACTTCTCCTTGTCTTTCACCTCCCTCCGCAACCATCTGCTTTGACCATGAGACCCTCTAAGGGCATTGCTCTTCTTTCTTGGGTGGGACGCTTGGGATTGAATCTACTGTAGTTATCACCTTTGGAGTTGAGACCATCTAGTTTGGAAAGAAAGCCTTTTGGTAAAAGTTAAAATCCCATCCAAGTTTAAACACACTTTTGAAAACGATGTTGAATGACACTAAGAATATGTTCGGTCACATTTGCTATTGATTATAATTGAAAGGATAAGTACAGGCAGAGCAGTAAACACAAATTCACTGCTCCCTCCCAAGACCCCACCTAGCAACCAGTGGCTCAGGTCCCTCCACCACTCCTTACCCTGGTCTCTCCCTGCATGCATCCCAGGATCCGCTGACTACTCAAAGCCTGTGGCAGTTTCGCTTAAGCTGCCTACCCCAAGGAAAGAGTCTCTGAGTCCAACTGTTTAGCAAATATTCCTCGTTACCTCTCTCTTTTCCATGTTGGAGAAGGATGCAATGACTCCTGGCAAGGTAATGCTAAGACTAGACAGAGGCTCATTACACAGGGAGAGAGGCAGATGAAAGCAGCAGTGAAGAACTCTGTTAGCTGAGCAATTCTGGGCAAGTGACCTTTCCTTTCTGAGTCTCTGTTTACTCATCTATAAAATGAGGCCAATGACAGAATCTAACTCATCAGGTTGTGCTGAGAATGAAATGAAGGATTACCCAAAAAGCACTCAAGACACATATAAAGCACTATGTTAGCATTTATTGTCATGATCACTATTACTGAAATAGTTTGTCAGCTATATAGCATGCTGTCTCTGCCACTATATCCCCAAACAGTGGAAAGCAGTGGGTCTGCTGTCCAGGCGGACTTCAATGTACATCTTAACTCACTCTGACTTGGATAACAGTAGTCACACTAGCTGTGCTGCGGACTGCCTATGAGCGTCTAGCTTCTGGAAAAAAGTAATTTGCAGAATTTGTGTCATTTAATCCTCACCACAACCCCGTGAATCAGACTCTGGGAGTTAAGCAACGTGACCTAGAATGACAGAGATGAACTAGGTTTTAAACAGTTTTTAAGACTTAATTTTTTTTTTTTACCTGACCTCTCTGTCCCAGACAGCTGAACGAATGCAAAAGCTATAGAAAGGAGAGTCCAGATTTGACATTTCCCAATTGCTCTACTTCTTGATTTTCATTAGGCTGATTTCCTGTCCACTGAGCCCACTGCATGCATGTGGATTGGGGTGGGGGAAGAATAAAGAACCAGCTTCCAATCCTGGTTTGGCTATTAATAGTCAGGGTGAGCTTGGACAAGTTATTTGTCTCTGGGCCTCGATGTGGTCCACTGGAAAGTGAGGAGATTGTTTTAAACCTGTACTGTCCAGTACGATAGCGACCAGCTACTTACATGTGGCTACTTACATTTAATTGAACTAAAATAAAAAAAATTTAGTTCCTCAGTCATATCAGCCACATTTCACATGCTCAGCAGCCACATGTGACTGGTGGCTACAATACTGGATAGTGCAGATATACAACATTCTCATTATTGCAGAAAGTTCTTTCATCCTAGGCTTTCTAGGTGAGGACTTAATTATCTTTAGCTCAGAGAATCTGCAGTTTATCACCTCAGTTCTCGGGGGACTCAGACTGGTTTCCGAGCCCCTTTCCATCAGGATTATGTCCCCAGCAACCCTAAGACTGAACAGCTCACTTACCTCCCGTTGCTGCTGCAGCTGCTGTTGTTATAGAAGTGGCCTCTGCCACCTTTACTGTGACTCAGGGCTTGGTAGCAGTCTGGGCCGTTGGACAGGAAAAAGTGAAGCAGGCTTTATGGGGAAACTTCTGACCCAGCTTTGCCAAGGGGGAAATCCATGAGGCCTCCCAGGGGAGGTGTTCCCACAGACGAGCCATAAGGTCTGTCCTGGTTCCATCTGGTGATTCTGCATCTGCATGGGGGAGGTTCACGCCTCCTTGTCTGATGGATGCTGGAGGAGACTTCCAGTCTGAAGGTGGAAGTTTGCTTAGTCCATCTCTGTCTTCCTTTCAAAGGAGGATGCAGGCAACCCCCGCTGCTAGCTAACACACTTGCCTGAACTTGCATGAGCACTTTCTTCCTTTCTTCTGTGGTCAGAGTGATAAGCCACCCACCTTCTCTTTCTGGTGGATTCCTGCACCTGCTATGGAACTCGCTGCCTCTTAGATCCTTCGGGATCCTGCCTCCCTGCCCCTTTGCCCTTCAACCACCTTTTCCTTTGGTCCCTGAACTTGCTCATGTCTTTTCCTTTCTTCTTCTATTCTAGGTTCCCTTTAGCTGGTGCTCCTCAGTACTCTCCTTTTCATAAGCAAAATTCTTGAGAAAACTGCTGTCTTCACTTGACCTTCTTGTCCACTGCTCGACCCACTGCCACTAGCTTCCTTCCCACCGCTCTGCTGAAACAGCTTCTGCCAGGGGTACCAATGACATCTGGGTTACTAAATCCAATAAACCCTTTTCTTAAAATTGTTTCCATATTATAAAAATAAAGCATGCATATTATAAAGAATATAGGTGATTCAAAAACATAAAATTGAAGTAAAACTTAAAGATGTCTTTCCATTCCTCTGTTCACCCATATTTGTTTTTTTCCCAGATTTTTCCCCATGCATATATACATATTTTCCTCCCTTCTTTCTTTAATAAAAAAATATATTTTTCTGCACCTTAACAATGCATCATGGACTTATTCCATATCAGTACACATAGATTCAACTCACTTTTTTTCAATGAAGACATGATAGTTCCTGGTATGTATGTATCATGATTTATTTGATAATTACCTTATAGGTGTCTATTTAGGATCTTGCTAAGAGCATCTTTAGATGGAAGTCTTTGGGAACTCTTATGAGTGTTTCTGTAGCTTTAGTATCTGTGCATGTTTAAATTTTGACAAACATGACTACATGGGCCTTCAAAAAGACTGTGCCAATTTACCCTCCCACCATCAGTTTATAAAAGAGCCCATTACCTTCTCTACCCATCCTATCTTTGTCAATTATGATAAACTTCTCTCCTAGCCTGCTGCATACTTTTTAACTGTATTCGTGGTGAAATGGTTACTGTTAAAGTCTTATCTTATTTGAGCTCTGCATCATTTAATCCCATTCTCTCCTCCTTTCTCTTGGTCTTGTTTGTTGCTTTATTTCTCAATTCATTCCTCAAATATGGATGTTCTAGGGATTCTACCTTGGTCCTCTTCTCTACCTGTGATCCCTAGGCCAGTTTACTTCCTTCCTTGGCTTCAGCTACCACTCAATACACCAGTGTCTCTCACACATATTGTTCTCAGCTTCTCTTCTAAGCTCTCTCTTAAGCTCAAGCTCTTACATGCACTTACCTCCTGCAATCTCCCCTGAGGTTCCACAGATGCAAACTCGACATGTAAAAAACTGGTCTCACGAAATTCCCTGACACAGGTGCTTCTCCTTCGCAGCACCCTCTAATCCATTGTCTGCCCAAGCTGGAAACGGGCACGCCCCTCACGCTCCCCTCCCTCTTTCTCTCTACAGACATTCCTCCTTAATATTCTCTTGGTTATCTCCTCCTCACCACCTTCACTGACAGCGTTAGGCAACACTTCATCCTCTCTCGCCTAAGCTACTGTGATAGTCGGGTGATCGGGTGATCGCTGGGATCTGAGAGCTGAACTATCTGAGTTAGGACCCCAGCAATGTCACTGACTGGTTGTAGACCTTGGGCAAGTACTTAATCTCACTGGGTCCCAGTTTCATCATCCCTAAAATGAGATAATGAGGACACCTACTGCATAGGGTTGTCATATGGATTAAATGAGTCTCTATGTATAAAGTACTTAGAACAGTGCCTGGTACTGTTGGCCGTTGCTGCTGCCACTGCCGCTGCTACCACTACTCTCCTACATGCTCTCTGCCTCAAGGCTCTCCCACCTCAATTCATCCTCCACTCCGCTACCAGAACGAGCTCCCTAAAGTGTGAGTTTAATCACACTCTTTTCCTCTTACAAGCCTTCAAGAACCCCCATTGTCCCCAGGCAGAGGCAAACCCCTGACTTGTGCATTTAGTGCATCTGACCCCTGTGCACTTCTCCAGTCTCCTTTCAGGCCACGACCCCTTCAGCCACAGGGAACTGCTTGCACTTCCCCCCAAAACTGTTCCCTTTCTTCCTCAGGGCCTGGCATGCATTTGCCTTTCCCCTGGCACGCTCTTGCCCATCCTTTCAGTCTGGCCAACTCTGTTGTTTCCTTTTAGATTTAGCTCAGAGGTCAGCTCCAGGGACTGTTGCCCCGAGCTCTGCACCCCCAGGCTTACTGATGGACCTTGGAGTATCTGAGTGACATCCAGTTAAAGAAATAACTATGTTGCCCAAATTTCCCAGGCGACCCCAGCCTGTGAGCACAACAAAGTCACATTAATAGCTTAATAACCCAGATTTCCCAGGCTCAGATCCATGTGCTCGTGCAGGGCTTTATCCCCCTGGAAAGTGCTCCCAGGAATTTGGGGAAGTCTCCTGGGGGTGTCTACCACATGCTTCTCTGGGTGCTGCTGTGTCTCTGGGTGCCCTGGAGTCTCTGCCGAAGGTCTGGCACTCCCACAGTTCCACACTCTGGGGAGGTCTATGTTGACCCTTGTGGAACCTTCTGCTGGAGGTCCCCAAGGTCTACCGAGCTTTTCCAATGTCTCTGTAGAATTGTTGTGCTCTCCATTGGACTTGGTGGGGACCCTTGGGGGAAGTAGTGTTGAGCTAGAGGCTAGTCACCAGCATTGCCTTTCCATCACCCCCCAAACAGAGGGAGAAGGTCAAGTTCCTCCATTCTTGGCCCCCGATTTCCTTCTGATGAGTTCTCATCCAGGAGCATCTCACTTCCTTTTTGAACATAGGCTTCTGGTAGGTCTTCTCTCTCCCATCGGTTCATCAGGCAAGTCTGAACTCCACGCTGGAGGTCCTACCAGAATACATCTTCCATTGTATTAAGAATCCTGCCCTAATAGAAGTGTCTGAGCAAGTCTGACCTCCAGGAAGGGACTGCCCTTTAAGGTAGGGGCAATTCTTTTGCTCTGATTGCTCTGGGAGCCCCAGCTGTTTCCTCCCCCATTCTACCTACCTTGTCACTGACTTTGCTAAGGAGAAGTTCTCATCAGCTCTCCAGGGCAGGAACTGCTGTTGCAAAACTCTTGCTCCACATGATAGTAATGGGGTGCAACCCTGGGTGGCCCTGAGCCCAAGAGACAGTCCACAGGCTCTGGTCAGAGCCACAGGATTGCCCAACTGCTGCATGCAGAGGCTCTGGCAGTCTGTGTGAGGCAGAGGGCACAGGAATAGTATGCAGGCCTGTCTCAGGCCACAGAGTCTTCCCTGGAACCTAGGTAGGACAGCTAATTGCCTTGTCATAGAGTAGAGCCCACACTTCTTCAGAAATAGTTTTCTCAGAAATGCCACAGTTGAGTGCCCAGTAAATAACACAGAAATTGCATAATAATTTTTGAGCAGTCAGAGGATATAATTTGTACCATATAATTTGATGAGAGCTACATGTGCTCTCATCAACAGTCTTTATTAAAGTCTAGCTGAGTGAACACTAAACAGAGAGTCACCTAGACTCAGTCTCTCCCTCTAGGTGCTCAGAACTTGAAACTGATCAATTCATCATAGTGATTGGAAGGGAAGGATAGAGAAGCCCAAGTCCTATGTCTGTGCCACCTCTCCTGCCCACCAAACCAGATGCCCAGGGGAGCAAATGAGACTCCTACAAGCTGCTGGTGGGAGGGTACAATATACAACCTCTCTTGGAAGTCACTCAGCAGTTCCTTAAATATACACCTACCATACAACCTGGCCATTTCATTCTTAGGTATTAACCCAAGAGGAATACAGGCATATATCTACACAAAGGGTTGTACACGAATGGTTATAGGAAACTTGTTTGTAATAGCTTCTAAGTAGTAACAACCCCAATGTCTGGCAACAGGTGAATGTATGAATAAATTGTGGTATATCCGTGCAGTGGAATACTACTACTCAACAGTAAATAGGAACTACAGATATAGACAACAACATGGATGAATCTCAAAATTATTATGCTGAGTGAAGAAGGTAGACAATTCAGAGTGCATATAGAAAATTCTAAAAATGTAACTTGTCTCTAGTGACAGAAAGCAGTAAAGTGGTTGCCTGAGGATGGGGAGGTGGAAGTGGGAGGAAGAAATTATCAAGGGCACAAGGAAACTTTGAGGCTGATGGGTGTGTTCAGGATTTTGAATATGGCGATGGTATCAGGGATTTAAATTAAAGTCAAAACTCATCAAATTGTGCAATTAATGCAAAGTATATTATATCTTAATATAATTATATCTTTCCCAAGTACCTTGGGAAAGATGTTAAAAACAAAATGCAACAAAAACAGATTCCTGGAGCAAACTCCAGACAGGAAGTGCCTGAGGACCCGAAGACTGTGCAGTGTCATGAAAGCTGGGCTGGGCGAGGAGGGAGTGTGGGAGAGAAATGTTGGGGCCAGTGGGTCATATTTTTGGTCAAGGACTTTCTGAGCCTGAAGGGACTTTGCATGAATGGAGCCTGACTCTCTCATGTTACAGAAAAGGCCCAGAGAGCTGAGGGCCTTGCCAAAGTCACCCAGCTCATCCGTGGTAGACGAAGGGCTCGATCCTGTGTCCTGACTGCCAGCAGAGCTCCTTTGACTCTCCAAACCACAGTCTGGCCACACAAGTGCTGTCTGCCTTAGGTCACTAGGTTCTAGAAGGTAGTACTGGTCAGGCCAGAGGGATGCGGGGAGGAGGGCAGGGTTGGGTGGCCACTCTTGGGTGTGTCTTGTTCAGACAGCCTGGGCTTCTTCTTTCTGGGCACAGGGTGGGCAGCAGTGCTCTCGTTTCTTATAATCCCCAGAGCACGCATGGCAAACCTGGCCTCCACAGACCCTGGGAGCAGAGGTGGAAAGAGTGAGAAATGCGTCAGTGTGTATGGGGGAGGGGATCATAGTGTTTGAGCCTATCTGGGTCCACTTGTCTGTTTCTCATCTCCCAGCAGAATGGCCCTGGGTCTGTTTTAGGAGGCATCCCTTTCCTAAAGGGTGTCCCAATTCCCCACCCCTCCAGGGTCCTCCAACTCCAAATGGCAGGTTCTCCTGATGGCCCACTTTCCTCTCTCGTGCTGCTTGTCCTTCCACCATGTTCCCAGAGGAAGGTGAGGGGTCCAGCTTCCTCTGTATAGGAAATCTCTTCCCAGATGAGATGCCCTCAGTCTATCCTCAGAAGGGTTACACCCCCCATCTTCCAGATGCCATTCCTGTTTGACTCTTTTCCACTGCTCTTGTTCATGTCTCTGCTAAACGCTGGGTAAAACGAGCCTTACATAAATGTCCAGTCTGTGTCCCTCTCTTCTCTGGAGTGGGCAGGGGGCTGTGGGCTGGTGGAAACTGGGCTGTCCCATAGGAAGGATTCTGTGCCCTACCCATTACCTGCATTGATACCGCCGAGACAGACGGCCAAAGAGCTTACTACAGCCAACACAGCATCCTGGGGCCGCAGAAGAGAGATGCTGGACCTTCTGCCATAGATTATCCTTCTCTCTGATGAGAGGATGGAGGTAGGGGGAGAGGAGAGAGGGAGAAGAGAGAGAGAGAGAGAGAGAGAGAGAGAGAGAACGCACATAGGAGGATAGAAAGATAGAAATGGCATGGATGGAGAGACAGAGAGAAACAGAAAGAGAAACATGGAGGCAAAGAAAAAGAGAGACAGAGAAAGTGACAGAAGGAGTCACACAAAGAAATGCAGAGGGAGGCAAAGAGACACAGAGAAGTAGAGAGATAAATGTGGGAGAAAAAGACACAGGGAGAAAGATGCAAAGACAGGGGCAGAGACACAGACAGAGAGGGAGATACAAACATAGAGGAAGATGGAGAGACAGAGACATAGTGATGGAGAAAGAGATGGAAATGAAGAGACAGTGAGACACACACACACACGAGAGATGGGTGAGTATCCATTCTTTCTGGGAAGATGGATAATGACACCCAGGTCCCCCTCGCCCAACATGAGCTTGACCCACTGTTTAAGACCCTGTTCATAGCCCACCTGCTCTAAGGAGAGCTCCCTGATGGTAGAGGCCCCTGGGGCTTTCTTGCTCCAGGCATCTATAGTGTATAATGTCTGTTATGTTTTATTTGGCACTTAGTACAAACTGCCTTGGAGTTATGTATATTTAGGTCCCTACAAAACCATCTTCACTGTTTTTTTTTTTAAAGGATATTTAGGAAGGTGGTTTGTTTTAAATTTTTATCAAAATGATACATACCCATGAGTTAAAAATTGAACAATACAAGAGGACTTCCATCAAAAGACAATAGACACCCTTCCCACTCTTTCCCATTCTCAGTGGCAAGCCACTTCTTACATGTTTTAGCTTTTTCTCCTGATAGTACATCTACATTTAAGTAACATGCTCATATCCCTCCTTCTTGATTTATCAACAGAGAACATCTCCTGTAGAGCTCCTTACCGTGATGTCAAAGGAGTTAGTTTAGTTATGACCATTTCCACCAAGTCCTCCTCCTTCCTCTCAGTGTAGTTATAGCCCTGTTTTGGTTCCTCTATTGGTTACTATTGGACTTTTACAGAAAATACTCACATAATTATTTCTCATTCGTTCTATTAATTATAGAAGTGTCTTACAACTGCTATTCTGCAATATGACGATGCCAGCATCTCTTCTCTTCATTTCTCCTCCTTCTACCACCTCCTAACTTGTCATCTACTCCTGCGACATCCAATAGGGTAGCCACTAGCACATGTGGCTATTCCGATTTATATGTAACTTAAAGTTAAATAAAAGGAAAACTTCAGCTCCTCAGTTGCACCAGTCATATTTGAAGTACTCGCTCACTACATGTGACTAGTAGCTACCATATTGGACAAGATGAATATAGAACATTTTCATCTTCACAGAAAGTTCTGCTGGATTGTGTTCCATACTTAATATTATTTGGGTGGTAACACTTTTGTTTGTTCTATATTTACAATTGTTTTCTGTGCTTTGCCTTTAGGTTGATTCTTACATCAAAAAAATTAGTAGTATTTATGTTATTAGACAATATGTGAGTATATTGATTCAAGCAGAACTGTGTTCTATAACATTTCCCTTCTTGAAAAATTGTTTTCGTTTTTCTAGAACTTTCTATTGCCTTTCTTTGTTCCTTGTATGATTTGCCTTTAACATAACCTAATTATCCCCCTCACCCCAGTTTTCATCATATCAGGTGTTTTATTGATTCTCCTCCTCCTCTGAGACCTTCCTGCTGGGCCCTCAATACTTCTCCTACTACCTGGATGAACTGCTTCCTGGCCTTGCTGTCCACTTGCCTTCTTGGGAATTCCCATTTCTTCTCTCCTGGGCTGGAGCTGCTGTTTCCTGAATTCCACATCTCCTTTCTTGGCTTACTTCCTTGTTTCTTTGGGACACATCCTTAATTAACTTCTTAAGAAAGTCTATGTGGGAGATGAATTTTCTGTGACCAGTTTGTCTGAAAAATGTCTTTCCTCCATGACTTTCCCCACTTGCTTCACAGTTTGGCTGGACATAGAATTCTAGGGCAAAACTCAGCTTTTCTCAAAACCTGAAAGTAATACACCATTGATTTTTAACATTTGTTGGGTTCTACTTCTTTTATAAGTGACCTGTCTTTTAGGATACTTTCTTTATCTTTGTTTTACTGAAATTTCACAATGATGTATCCAGATGGGATTTTTCCCCCTCTTTGATTTATTATACTGGTCATTCAATGAAATCTTTAAATCTGAAGATATAGGTCCATCAGAGTTCATATTTTTATTCAATAATCTTCTCCATTTTATTCTCTCCTTTTTTGGAATTCCTGTCAGTTGGAGAAGACATTGGGAATCCTGAATTGATTCTTTATGTCTCTAATTATATCTTCCATCTCTCTGTACTTTTTATTCTGCTTTCTGAGAGACTACTACCCCATTATTGTTTTCCAATCCTAGTGAATAAAAAACTTTTTCAATGATATTTGTAATTTCCAAAATTTTTTCGATGATATTTTTAATTTCCAAAGTTTATCCTTTTACGGCTGCTTTTCACAACATCTTATTTCATGGGAGATGAATTTTTGTTTGTTTGTTTATCCTTGTCTTGTCCCTTCATGTTCTAGACTCTCTTCAGATGTGTGGGGTTCCTTGGTTGCCATTTAATGTTTAGGAAAGAAGTAATGAAAGCTGCTGGAGCTGCAAGTAATAGACTGGGTGGTTGACTCATGGCTTCCTTTTGGGAGGGACTGGGCAGGGAGTTATCTGCCATGCCAGACTCTCAAATGCTGGAATACACTGCTCTTTTATTCTGGGCACCTAACTTTCTCTAGATAAGGACCTTTTAATTATTTACCTCAGAGACAAGTCCCTCACCATTGGATGTTCTATAGTTGGGGAGACTGGTAGAAAGCAGGGAGTGTACACTGCTCTTTCTACTGAATTATCAGATAATTTTCCTGATTTCTGCCCCTCATTTCATTTTTGCCATCTGCATTTCTGAGCCCTGAAGTTCTAACTTAGGCTAAATCTAGTATTCACTTCTCCATTCATTTTCTGGCTTCTGGAAATTAGCTGAAATCTCTCATATGTTGTTAGTTCCTTTATCTTTCTCTCTGTTTTAAGTTTTATTCTTTTAAAATCATTTTGGTGACATCTCAGAATGGAGAATAGATGATGTGTGGCATCGCAGGATGGAGATGTGTGGTCAGTCTACCTCTTGATTCAGGAGTCAATCTCCATGGCTTCCTCCTCCCTCCTCATACATTTTGCTTAGGGCCATATCTTCCAAAATGTTTTTGCAAAAAACATTGTATTACATAGTTTGAGACCTTGGGATGAATTTCTTTAGCTCTAGAAAAAAATCATTTGTCTCTCCTCATGACCTGGTATATTTCCTTTAAATAAATAGTAAAATTTAGGCAACTTTCTGTGTTTCTCTTTTTGATCCTATGCTATGAAGATGCTAAGAAGTAACCTTAATCTTAATACCTCAGGAGTATATAAATTTTTTTCTTTAACAAATATATATGTCTTTTATTATTAGCTATATTAAATTCTTTTGTGAGATATATAGCTAATTTTTTATATTTCTCTTTCCTCCAGTTGACAGTTTCTTGGAGGAGATCATTCCTTAAATTTTTTGTTCTTTTTTTGTTCTCTCCCTTTACTTATCTTTAATATCACTTGGATTTTGTGCAAGAGGGTTTAGTCTTAGATGATCTCACAGCAACCTTCTAATTCAAATGGAAACTGAGTCCCATGGTGTCTTATTTCCTTAACTGAGTAAAGGATAACAATATGTGTGAATTATCTCCCCACTAGACTGAAGAGCAGAACCCAGGCTTTCCACATCTCCGCTCCTTAGTGATCTGAAATTGATCCCAGTGAGCTTAGCCTCTGGAACCTAGGACAGCTGACTCAGGATGGGCCCAGCTGCCCTGTGGTTGGAGGAAGTTCAGTAGGCAGGCAGGTGTAGAACATGTGATTGGCTCTTGCTTAACCTTCCCCTTCTTCTCCCAATTCCTTCTCAACCGATGGGCTCCTTTCCCTTCTCCTAACTTAGTGGGTGTGTGTGTATGGGAGGTGGGTGGGTAGTGGCATGCCTTAGAGTCAGAAGACTCTATGCAATTTATATGCTGTGTGTCCTTGGTGGCCGACTCAACCTCTCTGACTCTCAGTTTTCTCATTTGTAAAATGGGGATAACAGCAGGAGGTGGCTGGCTGAAATGAAATAAGTTAGTATATGTAAAAGGTCCAAAACTCTGCTTAATAGTTATTAGTGGAGCAGAATTTTCATTTCCTGGCCATCCCCCAGCCCTGCTGTCTCCCCACTTACCGAATCAGTTCCAGCACCCGGCTCTTCATGGCACGGACCAGATCCCGCTGCTCTCCAAGCTCCTCGTCATACATGGCGTCCTTCCTTTCAGCTTCCTGTTGCTTCTTCTCCAGCTCTACCTGCAGCCTGCTCCTCTCTTCCTGACACCTGGTCACAGAAGGACGATGAAGTTCTGAGGGGGAAAAGCTCAGCATTTGACTGAGCTAGGCTGTTTCTGCCTGACAGGGAGCTCCTGGGGGAAGTGGATGGTGCCCCCTGAAGCTGAAGGCCACACAAACACACACACACACACACACACACACACACACACACACACACCACACTACACATATACATACACATACAAATGCCATACAACAAATACACTCACAACACAGTGCATACACCACACACATTCACAGCACATCACACACACCACATCCACACACACTCACAACACACCACACATATACATGCCACACACGCCACAAGTACTACGCCTACTCACAACACCACAGATGTACCAGACACAAGCTGCACACAAGACAACACACACCTCATGCTACATACCACACAACATGTATACCATGTACCACACACATCATACACTACACACACTCATAACACACCACACACACTACACACCATATACACTTACAGAGCACCCCACACCCTCCACACACAAAACTGAGCACCACATGGACTGACACCTGTAGGCAGACTCCTCACCAATTAACTATTCAGAGCAAAACTGAGCACCACATGGACTGACACCTGTAGGCAGACTCCTCACCAACTAACTATTCAGAGAAATAAAAACAGGGCCTATTCTTGAGGAAGCAAACCAACATTTCCATTTGTTTTCTTTCTTCTTCTTTTAAAAATATTTCCATTTTAAAATGTAAATTTCTTGAAAGGCGTGTTTACAATCATGGCAGCACTTTGGGGGAAGGTGGGTGTTGGGGGCCCAGGCTGAGCGGGCTGTGCCCAGATGAAGACAATCGTGGTGCTTGGAGAAGCAGAGTTTAAGGCGGGGTGGTTTTTTTGGCTTCAAAATATTTTGAAGAATGTTGTTACATTGTCTTTTCAATTAAGAAAGGCAATATTAAGCATATGTCTTTCTTAAAATTGCTGTTCCAGTTTTGGGCTTGCAGCCTCCTTACTTCTTTTTGTCTGTAGTGGCTTCCTAGAAGGTGCCAAGAAATCTACTGAACTGGAAATAAAAACGTTCCAGCCTTTTACTGTGTCGCTCAGACAGAAGGGTGTTGCAGTGGTGGTGCTTGTCCTGTGACCTCTGGGTGCGTGTGCATGAGTGTGCAAGATTCCCGGACTTAACTGTGTTTGGGGGGAAGAAGGAGTTTGTGAGAGGCTTGACGATGAATTGAATTGTTAATTTTTAAAACACTGCCTTGTAGTGTGCTGTAGGGAAGAAAACTGGGTGGGCCATGACAGCAAACCGACAACAGCTAGCCACTGTAATTCCAAAAAGGTCAGTCCCTGTAGCTGTAAGAAAGAGTGTTTTTGTGCTCAGGCATTGGATCAGGGCCATGTTTTGACTTTTACTGAACATTCTGGTCTTTAGCCTCCTCATTTCTTAGCTGCTGATTTCATTTTCTTGACCTAGTTTATTTGCCCAGTGATCCCAGGGCCTCTGATGTGGTCATTGCAGGCCTTAATGTGACCACTGTGGTTAGTGTGTGTCTTTGTGGTGGGAGGGAACACTTATTAAGCACCTACTGTGTTCCAGGAATAGAGCAGTGTGTATGGCTCCTGGTGGAGTTTATAGCGTGTTTGGGGCAGTGGTCAAAACAAGTAATAGACCAATAAAATAATTAAGCTAAGTGTATGACAGATAAATGAGGGGCCAAGACAGAGACTTGAGAGGGCGCTCAGAGAAGGTGACATTGAAGCAGATCTCAAAGATGAGAAGTTGACCTTGTACACAGCCAGAGAAGGGCACATGCAAAGGTCTGCAAGTTGAAAAGAATTTGGCTTACTTGAAGAACCGAAAGGAAGCTATTGAAGCTGGACTACCATGCATGACAGAGGTCAGGGAGGCAGGAGATGAGGTGGGAGGCAGGCTGGGCCTGAACTGTCTCTCAGCGGCTCCAGAAACAGTGGACTTTCATCTCAGTGCAATGGGAAGCCATTGAGGTATTTTAAGCAGAGGGTGACAAACACTCCTAGTGCAGGAGGGGACAGGGAAGGAATTAAAGTTTATTGAGTACCTACTATTTGACAGGCACTGAGCTTAGTGCTTTAATAGCCTTGTTTCATTTAATTTTTGCAAATTTACGGAACAGGTAATATGATAATCATTTTATAGGAAAGAAAAATGGAGCTTCAGGGAGGGAGTAATACTTGCCAAGGGTTACACAGCTTGATAAGTGCATGGAGCAGAGATCTGGATGCAGACCTGTCCAGCTCTAATTTCTTTTTGTCTCCCCACTTCCATCAATGCCGGGCCCTGACCACCAGTGGTTTGTGGCACCAGTGTTGAGTGGCAGCAGTGGGGAGCAAGCCACGGATCCTCATGAGCCCCTGACATGCCTCAAAGGAGCTCAATGCTACCACCCAAGAAGAAGGGAGATGTGACATTTGCCTGATTTCCCAACTGATGACTTCTTGCAGTTCGTACCTGCCCTAATCACTTTTGCATTGAGGTATATTACCCAGGAGGCAAGGAAACCCACCTGCTTGGAAATAAGGTCTCACAGAGCATCTGAGCAGGAAGGAGGAACTTTAGAGATCCAGCCTTCTCCTTTTGCAAATCAAGGCCCATGGCTCAGAGAGGGAGGGCTGATTTCCCAGGGCCCCACAGCCAGAAGGCTGGTAAATCGGTGTTGGCAGTCCCATATCTCAGTTCCAAGTATATTCTTCTAGCCCAGGCTGGTCTGCTCTGGGCCTTGCTGCCTGGATGGTCTGCTGTGTCCTCCCTGTGCATTTAGCATGGGGCTCTGCAGCTCGGCCCTTTCAGTCTGTTCTTCACAACACAGTAAGAGAGATCTTTTAAAAACCCCAGTCAGACCATAAGAGCCTCTACTCAAGACTGCTCTAGCCATCTACAGCATGGGGGATCTCTCTCTGCTCCAGCCACATGGCAGGCTTGCCCCCCAGAACACCTCTCCTGGGCCTTTGGCCTGACCAGTCCTCTGACGTGTCTGCCTATCCATTTTACCTGTGGTTGGGGTTTCTGCTCAGATGTCACCTCCTCAGAGAGGGATTCCCTGACTCTAGATCTAGAAGACTCTCCTGTCTGTCTCTCTCCCCTTTTCTGGATTGATTTTTCTACTTGACATTGTATTTCTACTTGTTAATCTATTGTCTGTCTTCCCAGGTTTGTGAGAGCAGACATTGCCTGTTCTGGTCACTGCTGTCCCCCCAACCCCCATGGCATAGTAGAGGCACCATAAATATTGTTGACTGACTGAATGGGCCCTGTGGCACTCCTATCACTGATGGTAAAATACCTGTTACCAGTTTGATGCCCATGGTCCCTGTTCCCATGAGTCAGGTGTTTGTCCTAAGTTCCCTGAGGCTGGGAGCATGTTCTCCCAGAGTCAGGAGCTTCTGCTGCTCACCATTCGCATTTCAATGCCTCCCCAGTAGACCCCCAGCCGGTGCCTCTCTCCTGAACTCCACACTCAACTGCCTGTCCAGTGGCTTGACTAGGGTGTCTAATAGGCGTCTCAAACTTAATGTGCTCAAAACTCAACTCCTGAACTTTCCTCACAAATCGGCTTTGCCACAGCAGAGACTCACTGATAACTAGCTTTCCAGGCCAGAAAAGTCAGAGTCATTCTTGACTTCTGTCTTTCTCTCAGACCCTATATCCAATCCCTCAGGAATCCGGACCTCGTAGTTGATCCAGAGTCCGGTAGCTTCTCTGCTCCCCCATTGCCACCATGCAGCCTGAGGCACCATCACCCTCCTCTGCATGGCAGGGGAGCTTCCTCATGGGTCTCCCTGCTTCCACCCTGGCTTCCCCACATGCCAGCTTCACAGAGCAGTGGGCATGAGCCCTGGAAAACACAGGTCAGTCCAGAATAGGCACATCTACAACAGAGACAGAAAGCAGATTAGTAGTTGCCTAAGCTGGGGCGGTCGGGGGGAAATGGGCAGTGAGTGCTAACGGGTATAGGGTTTTTCTTTGGGTTGATGAAATGTTCAAAAATTGATCATGATGATCAATTCACACACCTTTGTGAATATACTATAAACCATCGAATTATTTTAAAAGGCAAATAAACATATCTTTTTAACATGAAAATAGTCATGTCATTTCCCTTCTCTGCTCAGAACTTTCAATGGTTCTTTTTGCAGTCTGAGTTAAAGTCAATGTCATTTCGATGACCTACTGGGGTCTCCCTAACCTGGTCCCTGTTACCTGCCTGACCTTTCTCTCCATCCTGTCTTTCCATCACTCCACTGGGGACATAATGGCCTCCCTGATGTTCCTGGAACCTGCCAGGCCCATGCCCACCTCAGGGCCTTTGCTCTTGCTGTTCCCTCTGCCTGGAGCATTCTTCTACCACACTACCGCAAATCCAAATGCCTCATTTCCTTCAGGTCTTTACGCAAACATCACCTTTTCAGGGAGGTCTTCCATGACCGTGCCACCTGACATAATATCACTCCCTGATACTTCCTATTCCCTTTCCCTGCTTTATTTTTTTCTCCTTAGAACTTATCACAATCTGACATGTATTCTATGTATTTTATTTGCTTCTCATATTATTGACCGCCTCCCCCACTAGAACGTAAGCTCCACGAAGGTGAGAAGTTTGTCTGTTGTACCCACGAGAAGAATTCTGGCCCATAAAACAGGCCTGGCACAGAGTGGGCACTTTGAGTATTTGTGGAATGACTGAATAATGGACAGGATGACAGGTGGCAGGACTGTTATCTGTGAGACAAGGCTTCCTAGCTGCAGGGAGCAGCCTGGGGCTGGGCGGGCTTCCTGGAGGCTCACAGCTGCTCCCACCAACCTGTCTTAATCCCTAGAGAAAGCCCCAGCATGGGCAAGGCCCCTGCATTCACTTAAGGCCTGAATCATGGGACTCTTTGCTGACCAAATCCCTGGGCTCAGCTGAGTGTCTGGTGGGAGGAACCTCTTCCCGGGGCTCTTCTGGATTGGTTTCTGGGCCCCTGGCCTGTCTCAGCCTGTTAGGCAGACAGTCCGTACGTAGAATGCCTAATGATCCAGTCTGAATCACAGCTACTCAGGCTCTGCTGACCATCAGGCTAGTGGCCTCTAGACCTTGAGGCAGGAGTCAGCCATGTAGGAAAGACAGAGGCAGGTGGGGAGACCGAGGCACACAGAGACGAAGGGACAGAGACCTAGAGAGACTGAATCTAAACCGAGGAAGATCTTGGCATGGCAGAGATATTTTAAAAGTAAATTTTTTTGTATATTTAAAATATATTTTAAAAGTATATTTTAAAAGTAAAGAGAAACTGAAGCACTGAGAAACTGGGGAGAAAATGTAGATAAAACAGCATGCTCTTGAGGTTAATGTGATGATGGGCAGATGAATATGCTGATGGGGAGAGACAAAGAGACTGACATACAGGCGCTCGAAATACAGGCTGAGGGGCAGCGTTTGGACCCACTGATTCTGGAGTCAGCTGCCAGGGTTTGGACCTCAGCTCTTCTACTAAGACGTTGGGTGAATGGTGGAGCATCTCTGAGCCTTAGTTTCCTCATTTATAAAATGGGGGTTCTTAGAGAACCTATCTCATAAGGCTATTATGAAGAAGCACCTAGGACAGCGCCAGGAACATAGTATATGCCCCGTAAGTGATAGTTATGATTATGATTATGATTATTAAGAGGATGAAAGAGAGATTATGCAACCGGGAACCGGAAAATGAGAGACAGACAGACTGAATGATAAGGATGCAGGAGTGTGGTGGGGCAGGCAGGCAGAGTGGATTGCCAAGAGAGAGGAGCAGATCAGAAGAGGTAGCAGAAAGGGCAAAGATGAATATGGGTGGGAATAGAGGGACAGGAGGTGTACATCTCTACTCAGGGAGGTTGGTGAAGGAGGGAGCTGGCAAGAGGGAGGGGAATAGGGAAGGGAAAGGTAGGAGCCCTTGAAAGCAGGGACAAAGGCCTGTAGACTTCATCATCCCAAAGTTGTGCCCTGCATAGGGCCTGGTGCACAGGAGGTACTCAGGAGACACTTGCTGTGTGACTGCAAATGCAAGCAGGAGCTAGGAAGCACCTCCTGTCCCTCCAGCCTGCCTGCTCTCATGCCCTGTGAGCAGGTGGTTGCCGAGGTTACCTGCGGAGCTGCTCCTGCAGTGCCTTCAGCTCCCGCTCCTGCTCTTTCAGCAGCTGCTCCTGGTGCCGGGCCTGCTCCTTGGTCTTCTGGAGCTTGTGTCTGAGACTCTGGGGGGAAAGAGAAAAGAAGGAAGGGAAAGGGAAGCTGGAGGAGGAGGACAGAGACCCCAGCCCAGGGAATGACCTGACAAACAAACATCCCCAGGAGGCCTCAGGCCATGCAAGACAGCTATAAGGTGGGGGGTGGGACTTGGGACAACTCAGGGACATATGATGCCTGGCTCTGCCCCTGAGTGAGCCTGGAGCCACTATTTCTTTCTTTATTGAAGGAGAAAAGTTACAAAGCTCAAGGATATAAAGACTGTTTAGGGAGGAGGCTGAATAAGCCCTAAGAGCAACCCTGGGTGACCTCCAGGAGAAGCACCTGTAACAGTAGAACTTAGATATTGGGGAGAAACCTGCCAATAATGAGGGCTTTGGAATCTGAGAACAAGTGACTTCCCTGAAGAACTGTTGGGAAAGGGATCTCAAACTCATGCCTACATGGGTTGGCAGGTGGTATTGATGAATAAAGTGGGCCTACTGTGAGACAACAGAGAGAGGCGGAGACTGTGACAAACTGAAGAATGTATGGCATTCAAAAGGCAAGCTCAAATAATAATAACCTTGTGTGGGCCAGTAAAAGTGGATCTGTGGCTGCAGTGGCCTCCAGATTACCCCTGAAGCGCCCTGTCTGTGGGTCAGTTTAGAGAGGAGAGAATAGGCACAGAGCTCAGCTGCCCTCACCTTGACCACCTCTTGCAAGGCCACTTCTGCTTGCTCCTCTCTCCTTGTCACACTGGTCACTCCTGTTTGCCCTGGTGGCTTCTCTGTGGTGGAACCTTCCCTTGTTCCCAGGCTCTGGAGGACCAGGGGATCGCCCAGAATACTAGGCACCTCCCACCCCTGCTCGCTTCCTGACATTGCATCCTCTATCATCCCTCTGGGGCTGGAAACCAGCAGCCTCTGCACATGACCCCACTCTGCTCCCACTTTACTAGTCCCCGCTGTTGTGCTCTGACCTTCTGCACTCAGCAGAATGCCTCTGCCCTCACTCTCTGTCCCTGTCACCTCCTTCAGCACCTCCTCAGCGCCCTCTCCCTGCCCCTGGGCATAGGGTGTCAAGTTCTCTAGGCAGGTCCCCATCCTTGGGGCTCCCATCTCCTGGTCTTGCTGCAGTGCCTCCCCCTCTGGTTCCCACATGCTCTGGGGGGCTCTAAGGCTCCTGGGCTCTTCTTCTCTCTTCTTTTCCAAAAAAGGAGAAAGATGCTTGTGTTGCGGAGGCCTGGGGAGTCCAGCTAACTGGTCTTCCCCGGTTGCATCTCGTGGACAGGTGGCTTGGCTGGTGTGTGGCTCCTCTGGCTGGCTTCCTTTGGAGTCTCCATCTAGAGCTGAGATCTGTAGAGAGGTCCCCAAACCCCGTTATATTCCCTCTCAGTATCAATTCACCGAACTGGTGCATGAGAGAGGCCAGATCCCTAATGCAATGGGCTTGTTAAACATATGGAGTCCTGGGTCCTGCCACTGACACGGGAGGAGGGCCCAGAAATCCAAATGTTAAAACCCCAGATGGTCTGATCCGAGGCCCCAGCTTTGACTGGATCAGGGAGCAGCAGTGCTTCTCAATGCCCTTCCCTCCCTCAGTCCTAGCTCACATCCTTCCTCACATCTATCTTCTGCATGGATCTGGTTTCCATGCAGAAAACAAAAGTTAAGTTTAGGGAACAGGATCTGACTTTTTGGTGTCTTCTCATCTGCAAAATGGGAATAATAACACCTGCTTTGTAGGATTGTGGTGAAAGGTTAGATGGACCAATGGCCCGCTAAGAGTCACCTCTGCCAAGAAGCCTTTTCTGGGCCCCATATTCTCCTATGCATATCTGCATCACTACACTTCACATGTCATGTTGCAGGGTGTTCCTTTAGGATCTGTCTCCCTGAACAGATCTGGACTTTCAGGTCACAGACTGGGTCTTCGTAGTATTTGCACCTTGTGCCTAGAAGCTGGTGGGGGTACAAAGGAAGCTCCTGGAATAATGCTAACTACAAGCTACCACTTACAGAGCACGTGGCAGGAGCCTTGCTCTGTGCTACACATGTGTCAATGCATCCTCACAATCTCCCCGTGAAGCTTGCCTGAGGACCATGGTTAGTAAGGGCCGGAGCTGAGATTTGAACCAGGTGATCTTGCTCTTCAATCATTCCTTGAACTGAACTGAGACATTTGCAAACTGTCCAGCAGAGGTCGGTTTCCCTGGTCTGTTTCCTACAAGCTTTTGGTCATCCTCCCAGCAGCTCCACTTCTTCTGGGCCCCACTGGCTCCTGCAGATGATGTCAGTGGTCCCTTTTTCTTCCCAATATCCCCACCATCCTAGGAATATGAGCCTTTACTTCTGTGGATCCTCAGTCCCCAGGTCCACATGTTGGCCTCTCTGTCTGTCTAGCTGGGTTAGGATTCAGTTACTGCTCAACCTGGGGGTCCCACCAGAGATGGAGAAGAGACTATCTTCTCAGAGTGAAGGTCAGGCTGAAGCACCTCCTTTGGGGAATCTTTGGGCTTTCTGGGTCTTCTTCCCCGGGTCCAGCTGGAATTGGAACAGCGGGACCTGAAAGTAAAAGAGGCAAGGGGACCTTGGGCTACTCCCCAGCAGTGGCTTGGTCCTCAGACGCAGGATATCCCATCTTTCCATTTATCCCACCACCTTTCCTGCATTCCTGCCTTCCCGCCTACATGCATGCATCCCCTCTCCATCCATCTGTACATCCCACCTTCCATCCATCTAGCCATTCCATCCCGACATCCCACCATTCATTCATCCTTCAAACCCTCAACCTCAGACACCCGACAACGTTTTAGTGAGTGTGTATTCTATGCAGCATTGTGGGACACCGTGAGAGTATACTGGGAAAACAGAAGGCTAGGAAAGTAGAGATTCAGGGGCTCTCAGAGCAAGGAAGGAGGGAGACATAGATGGGGCTGGAAGCCGAGAGCTCGGGGCTAGCTCAGGATGGTTGGCACTGGCAGTAGGTGCTTAAAGAGACTTCCCTTCATGCTGCACCCACTTACTCTGAGAACATGGGCCAGGCCTCATCCAGGTCAGGCCTCTGCAGGTCCAAGTCGAAAGCCACCCCATTGAGAGCATAGAGAGAGTCCAGGATGTCTTCCTGGAGTTTGGGGCACACCAGAGGGCTCCGAGGGCCATACCATTCCCTGTGTGAACAGCGACCAGCTCCTTTGGCCTTTGGTCCTGGTGTCGTTGCCACCCTTGACCTCAGAGGGTCCACAGCACACCATAATGTGATGGCTCCCCAGGCAGGGTGGTGGTCCTTGGGGAGCAGGAGACCTAAGTACCATGATGATACCAGGCCTGGGGTTCCAATGTCCCTTCTGCCCTTTCTTCCTTGACTTTCATTTCGGTAGTCCACGATATTAAACCCTCCTTCTGGGAGTAAAGGGGAGTCTTTTATAAAGGAGGGATGGGGGGCTCAGGTGTATGAGTAGGAGCATGTCCCAAATGCCTTACCTGGTGAGCTCGGGGTTCAGGAGGCAGAGCTGCAGGGACTCAGCCAGCTGCCCGTGGGCTAGGCAGAAGCGGATGAAGGCGCGACCTTTTCCCAGAGGGGTCTTCAGCTGCAAAGTGCCCAGGAGGCAAGGAGAGGGGGTGGTGTCAACTCAGCCAGCCGAGGGAGAGAGAGGAAAGGAACAGGTGGTTGATGAGAAAGGGTGCAGTGGGACTTGAGACTAAGGGAGGGGTGCTGAGGGCTAATGAGAGACGAGGGCCAGGTGAGAGGGCCTGTGGTCAGTGGAGCTGGAATAGGTGAGAAAGGGGCCTTGGGCAGGCCTGTGTCCCCCAGCCCCTGAGCTGTCCCTGTCAAGGGCCTGGTGGCAGCGCCCCATCGTGCTGAGGCCAGCCCGCCTGCCACCTGGCCCTGGATACCTTGTCCTGCGAGAGAACGAAGTGGGCTGGCTCCCTGTTTCCTCGCTGCAGGCCCGGGGCAGAGCAGAGGAAATCCCAGTAACCCTTCCGAGGCCCCAGGAAGCTCTTCTGCTCTTTCTGGTCAAACTGGGAACAAGAGGAGGGAAAGGATGTGTAGGAGTGCTCCCTCCGAGACCCACCCTGAAGACCCACCCCTGCATTCCCGCATGCCGAGGGGGAAGGGCTCACGCAGACAGACCCGGCTTTGGGTGCTGGCTCTGTGAGCAGGAGCAAGCTGCTTGACCTTTCTGAGCCTTTAGTGTTCTCACTAATTCCACAAGTACTTAATGAGCACTTACTATGAGCCAGGCCCTTTTCTAAGCCATGGGGATACAGCAATGAACGAACAGATCTTGTGGGCTTACACCTTGGTAGGGGAGACAGACAATGAACAAACTGAATAAGTAAGACATATACTATGCTACATAGTGCTGACTGCTAAGAAGAGAAGCAAAGTAGGGAAAGGGACTGGAAAGTGTATGGTGTGTAGTCATGTGTGTATGTATGATGTGTGTGTGTGGTGCATATGTATGTTAAAAATTTAGATTAAGGTGGATAGAGAAAGCCTCACTGAGGAGGTATGACTCAAGTGCAGAACTGAAGGAAACAAAAAAGTATGACTCAAGTCCAGAACTGAAGGAAACAAAAAAGTCCAAATTTCTGGGAAAGAGCATTCCAGGAAGAAAGAATAGCAAGTGCAAAGGCCCTGAGGTAGATGTGTTTCCTGATATGCTTTAGAAGATCAAAGGGACCAGTGTGACTAGGGGGCAGCAGATGGAGGGCAGATACACATGCACACTATATACACATACCACACACACAAACCTCTCTCTCTCTTACACACACAGGCACACACACACACATAGAGAAGTTGGAAGGGTATGTATGTGTATGTGGGGGGAGGTAGGCAGGTTATCAAATACCTCTGGGGGTTAGAATGAGAATTAAATCAGGTGGGCATGTAAAGGCTTATTATGATCAGGGCTCTAACCAGCATCAGGGAGGGCCAGTCTGGGGACATCTGTGTCTCTGAAACTTTAGTCTTCAGAGAAGGGTGGCTGTCCCCAGCTCCACCCTGCCCTGCCTCAGCCTTACCCTGCCTCACCTCCTAGGCTATGTGACAGCCTCCAGGAGGCAGGTTAGATGTCAGGAAGGACGTGCCGACTTAGAAGGATAAGGCAGTGCGTGGTAGCAAAGGGTGGCTGTGGCACTTCCCTCAGTATCTGAGAAAGCCCTCCTGGTTATCTGGGCCTGGAGAGGGGGAAAGGGAGGCGGAGGAGGAAGGAGAGGGGAGGGGTGGGCCCCACCTGCAGCAGCAGCTCCAGGCAGCCACAGAGTCTGTGCAGCTCAGCACTGGTGTCTGTCACTGACTGTCCGCCCCTGTAGCCCTGGACGATGGCAGAGACAGCAGCTGTGGGGAAGATGGCGGACATTAGACATCAGGGATCAAGGGCTCTGAGGGAGAGGCTCCCCAGACGTCTCACTTCTCCTTCAGTTCAATTCCAGAAAATCTCTCAGGATATACTCACCTTTCAGGTCCCTGGTGACCTTGAGGGCAACCCCCTCTTCTGCCATGAGTATTGGAAAATGACGTGATTCCTTGTGGCTCTGGAAGGCCAGCCCAGGAAGGGGCCTCTGGGTTCAGGTGCCCAATTCTCTTTATATAGAAGGAAGAATCAGAGCCTAGATAAAGGATACAGTATTTTTAAGGTCACAGTGGGTTAACTGGTAGGATAAAAATCCCAGTTCTTTCTCGTAGGCCACTGCAGAAAGATGATGGTGTGGCCTCCCTTTATGGAGCAGTTTCTGGGGGTCTGGCATCTTTGCCTCATTCAGTCTCCACTACTACCTTTGGGGATTATTAACTCCACTTTACACAAGGTGAAAAGGGGGCTTGGAGAGGGTAAGTCTTTGTTAACGTCACAAAGCTCTACGTTGTGAAACTAGAATTTGAACTCAGGTCTGTGCGCCCATTGGGCCTGTGCCCTCGGCCTTGACTTGACGTGAGTGGTCCCATTACTGCTCGTGCCCTGTGGATGGGATGTCACCCTCTTCCCCATGAAGAGCCTTGCCAAAGCAGTCATCACCCTTGAGACACACATTCTCATCTTTTCCTGGGCACCAGCTGAGCGGAAAATGTGTGTTGTTCGAGGAGAGGGAGGCAGAGGTAGGGCAAGGCTCTAGAGCTGGGACTGAGCCTGAATGCTGGTATGTGAGGGCAGCAGGGCCCCTGGCTTCATTCCTGCCACTCTCGGTTGGTTGAATCTCAGCTTGTTCTCCTCGCAGTGGGTCCTGGGGCTCAGAGAGGAATACTGTGGGCCCTGAGAGCCAGTGGGCTTATTCTGAGATCCTGGAGTAAGGACCAGGCATGGAGTGGGAAATCCAGGTGTGCTGCCTCCTAGGCTGTGGCTGTTAGGGTTTGGGAGTGGGTGGGTGGAGGGGGCAGGAGTGGGAAATGAGAGTAAGTGAGGGAGGGTGGCTGGGGTATGGCATTCAGTGAATTAGGGGTCAAGGGGTCTGGGTCTCCATTCTGGCCCTATAATTCACTGTGTAACCTTGGGCACATCTCTCACTTTTCTTGGACCTCAGTTTCTTCATCTGTAGACCAAGAGTTTGGATGTAGGGTCTATGATGTCCCTTTTAGCCCGGACTGTCTATGAAATCCATTAACATCTATATGCAGCTCCTCCTGTCCCTGGTATCCATCCAGGGTCGTTGGCCCCTTGCTCCTGGCATCATTTCCCTTCTCCAGCCTCCCCCAGACCCAGGGGTCTCCCTCTACTCACCTGGAAAGGCCTGGCTGCTTTGGGCATGGAGAGAGGGCACTGCAGCCTGAGCCCTCCACTTGTGACTATGGGCCCTGCACAACCTTCCCAGAGTTTGCTGCCCGGGAGGTGACTCAGGCCGAGCCCAGCGCCCGGAGCGGGGGTGGGGTGGAGGTGTGGGGGTGGGGGACCCTGCTCAGAGTGGGAGGAACAGAAGACTATAGGCGAGGAGTGGCAGTACAGAGGAAGAATGGATGAAATGGGGGTAGATTCACTTGTTTGCCAAACAGATTCACGGGAATGCGGGGGGCGTGGAGGTGGGGGAGTGAGGGGATGTGGGTGTGGGGAGGTGGGCAGGGCCGGGGGCGTGGTTGACGTAGGTGATTGCGGCAATTGCTGCTGTGCAAGTTTCCTTCCCTTCTCATAGCCGCCGCTTGCTCTTGTCTTTCTCCCTTATTGCCACAAGGTGGCGGAAAGAGGCTGGGATGCTGCCATCTGTTATTCCGCCAGTTTTCAAAGTCACTTGATTGGAGTGTGATACAGGTGGGAAGGAGAATACCAGGGTCCCACCACGTGTCTCCTTCCTCCCCGCTGCTTCAGTCTTCTGAGGGGGTCTCCATGAGTGCCGGTCACAGGTGCCACCCTCTCAGTCCTGGTGTTCACTCCCAGAAGGAGGGAAGTGACCTCTGGGGAGATGCTGTCTCCAGGAATGGGCCAGGTGCGTTGCCCAGGTGGGCTGTGTGTGGCCCTTCCACCCTGGCTGTGCTCAGCCTCGGTGAGGCCGGGGCCTTTCCTCTGCCTGGTCCTCGTTTTTCTAGGCTAGGGTGCCCCAAGGGCTATTACGTGGGGCAGAGAACAAAGCAGCAGGCACCTGGGAGAACTCGTGTTTCCCAGCCCACGGGAAGCACATGTGAACTCCGGCACGCGCCTGGCTCTGCCCTCCTGCGCGAACCCCGGCCTGTCTCTCCCTCTCCGGGACCTGGTCTGCCCCGTGCAGAGGTTCCAACTCCGCTCTCTGTCCTCCGTGTCCCTGTCTCCCCGCCTCTCCCTCATTATCTCTTCTTATCTGCTTCCTGCCTCTTCTCGCGCCGCCTTTCTCTTTCTCGCGCTTTCAGACTCAGCAGGTCCGCGGTCCCCATCCCCGGGACCCTGCTGTCGCTCCTCCCACGCCCCCCGCCCTCAGGTCTCCCTCTGTCACTGGCTGCGTCAGGGCTCCCGTGTCACCGCCCCGTGCCGGGCCCCATACTCCCCCCACTTCCTGGCGGTGCCGCGGGAGAAGGCTTCGGGAGGGGACGGGCTGGGGGCGTCGCCACCCCCCTCCAGACGTCGGAGGCGCCCTGGGCTGGGGGGCGGGCCAGCTCCCGGGGCATCCGTTTCCCCCGCCCCTGGCCCCGGCTTGCCGGCTGCCGGGCCGGATGGGCTGCACGGTGAGCTTGGTGTGCTGCGAGGCGCTGGAGCCCGGGCCCCCCAGCAGCCCCCAGCCTCCGGGGAGTCCCCCGGCCCCGGCACGGGCCCAGTGCTGGGAGCCCGGGGCTTCGGCCCACGCCGAAAACAGGCGGCTCCTGCTTCAGGTAGGGCACTGAGGGGATGGGTGTGGGGAGAGGGTTGCGGCAAAGCCGAGTTCACCTGAGATAGGTAAGGAGCCACGCCAGGAAAGTGCCTGTCAGGCATTGGCGGGTGGGCAGCGAGGGCAGGCTGTCCCTGGCTGGATTAGGTCCAGTTGAAAGCACAGAGTTAGGCTGAGGTCTCACCTGAGTCTCTTGTGCCCTAGAGAGGAGAGTGATGTAGGACCTGATCCTTAAAAAGGTGAATAGTTCAGGTGAGGTTTAGGAGCCACCCAAGAGGGGCAGGGCTGGGAGTGCTGGGGAAAGACACTGACAGTGTTAATTTCCCCTGAGCTGGTCCAGGACTTGACTGTTTGTCCCTCCTGGGCGCTGTGACTGTTGTCCCTGACTAGGGCTCTGTAGCCAGGAGGGAGGGGGCATTCTGAGGCAGGGAGGACCCCACAAGAGCCAGGACCGACCTGAGGATGGTGGGAGCAGCTGGACCCTCACTCCTGCATCCTCTGTTCTGGGTAAGTCTTAGATCCTTGCAAGTGGGAAAGGGACCCAGAGGGGTGGTGACAGGCTGGTGCCAGGAGGCCGGTGTTTACTCTGGTGGAGGTGTCTGTCCAGGAAGCACCAGGCCTGGGACAGGTGTGGGCACTGGATTTCTTCCAGGAGGAGGCACGTGAGATATTTGGAGTCGCTAAGGACTGGATAACCTTGCTCTAGGCTCCCAGCATAATCCCAGCCGACTTCCCTGTTTGGGGGCTGTGAAAGCTGCAACCTCGTAAGATTTGTTTGCTGTGCAGGGTTTGGATTATGCTGAGGTTTTGTATCGCTCTACCTGGGCACACAGAGTTTGGGCAAATCAAAATGTACCTGTGACCATATCCCAGCCTCTTTCTCCCCCTTCACTGGGGCAGCCAGCGAAGACAAATATGTGAGTGTGTGTGCACATGTGTGTGTCTGAAGTGACCCCTCTGCTCCACTTGACTGGATGTCCCTCAGGACATAAGTATGGCATATTCATGGGTTTATTCCATAGTGCCAAGCATAGGGCTACGAAACGCTCTGTCCTTCCTAAGCTCTAGCCCGGGGCATCTCCATGGTGACAGACCATGGTGAGGAACAAGTGTGGGGCATAGCCGTTGCCTGAGCCCTTGCAGTGGCTGGTGGCCCAGGTGTGATTCTGAGGAAGACCTGAGCCTACCTTAGGGCTCTGGAGGTAGGGTGAGGCCTGTGGGTATTGGCTGGTCCTCTCAGATTGTTGCTTCTTTGTCTTGGCAAAGGGGTCCAGAGAGGGAAGGCTGAACCCATGGACTGCAGGGCTCTTCCAGAGGTCATCCAGGCTCCTCCCCTGCCTTAGAGCCTCACGAACCATCCTCTGTCCTAGAAGGTTTCTTGTCTGTCTCGATCTCACACCCTTCTTGACTACTTTCTCTGCTGGTGGGTCTCCTTGATTCCCTGTCTCCCTACCTTCTTGCTCCCCACGCCACCCACCGTTGGATAGGTACCAGGTGGGCCACCAGGTGCCAGTGGACAGGGCACTGGAGGTGGGTGATCCAGGAGAAGGGAGCAGGAGGGGGGAGTGTGTGTGTGGGTGGTGACAGCCATCGGGACAGGGATGGGACGAGTGTCTGTCTGCATTCGGATGAGCTGGTTTCTGAGCGGCCTCTTGAGAGAGCCTGGCAGTCTCCCATGACTCACTCCCTCCTGTATCTGCAGGATGACACTCTTGGTCCCAGCTCTAGCCCATGCCTACTGCCACCTACCTCTGGCTCCAGCGGGGAGGGTGGGTGCTGTTGCTGATTGCTCTCTCTCTCCAGCCCCTGCCCCCCCCCATTCATATTGCAACTCTCAGGAGACTTCAGTAACCCAGGAAAGAGTAGCTAGACTGTCTATCTCCTTAATACAGATGTCTTACCAAGTTCTTGTGGTGAATAAACACCTCTTGGGCTCTCAGCCCCCCTCAGAATTCAGGGCTTAGAAGCTACTCAGGCATCTGGGCTCCGAGCCAGGGCACTCCCACTGACAGCCCTGCCATCGACATGCCACCGTTCCTGCCACAGGCCATTCCCCTCCTCTCCCTATGCTGCCATCCCCATTCCACAGGCCAAGCTCCTCTTCTTGGGTCACACACTGTACTCATATCTCTTGTCCCTGCCCCCAGCCTCTCTCTTCTTCCCTCCCCTCTGGGCAGCACCCGCCCCGCTTGGCCATATTGCCCTCTTCCCCTCACATTCTTCCCCCACTCACTCCCTAAAGCAGACTGTCCTCTGCACAGACTACACTGCCCTCCTCTCTGGTGGCTTGCTAGGTCCCCTCAGGCCCTGTTTCCCACACCTCTCCCCTTCCCTGGCCTGCTCCTTTTCTTTGCTTTGAGGAGGGCTGCCCACCTTGGCTCCCAAGCCTCTGAGCCTCAGCGCTGGATTATCGGAGCCTGGAGGAGTGGCCCCACACCCCTCAGGTGGCCTCTTCAGGGTCCCATTATTGCCATACATGCTGAGCTGTCCTTTGGCCCCACATGCCAGCCTGCCAGCCTCAGGAGAAGGGAAGGTGGGGCTTGGCACCTCTCCTGAGCATTCCCGCCAAACCTTCTCTGACCTGGGCGCCAAGGGGCCTGGAGGGCATCTCCAGGTGCCAGCCTCGCCTCCTCACTCTCTGCCATATCCCAAGACAAGTGGGTGCTTGTTGGGCGGTGGCGGGAACAGAGAGGAGGAGTCACCGGGCTGTTTTTGCCTCCTCTCTCTGAAAACCAGTGCCTGGGGTCAGATTATCTGGCCTCTGTGCAAAAGCCCAGAGCCCTGTCGAATTTAGGGGAAGCCCAGGAGGCCTGGTCCTGAAGCCTTCCCTGCATGCCTGTTGTAGCGTCCTACACCCCTATGGGAGTTCTGGGCTTTAATCTAATGCCCTCCGCTGTGGTTGGAGTGCTTCCTCTTTTTCTCTATCTAGTTATTATAATCACAGACCCTCAGAGCTGAAAAGGATCTTGGTTAGTGGGTCCGAACTTTGTGACATCACAGGTCCCTTTGAGAACCTGATGAAAGCTATGGTTGCTTTTGCCAGGGAAATGTGCATAGGCAAGCGCGCGCACACACACACACACACACACACGGCCACCATACAAACACACAGAATGCCCTATAACCCCTAGATCCCTCCAACCCCTGTGTGTCGCAGTGGAACACACAGAGGCCCAGAGAAGGAAAATGACTGGCCTGAGGCCACATGACCAGTGAGTGGCAAAGCCTGGACCATGACTCAGGTGTCTTGTCCCCAGGCATGTGGGAGTTCCATTCCCAGGGGCAACTTTTTCCTTCCTCAAAGGCTGCCTGAGACAGATGAGCCTGGGCAAGCAATTTTTTTTTTCTGAGTTTTCAAATATTTATTACCTCAGTTTTAAATAGAATTTACTTCATTGTAAGTTTATGTATTTTTAAATTTTTATTTTTACCGAGATAAAATCGACATATAACACTGTGTAAGTTTGAGGTGGACAACATGTGGATTTGATACATTTGTACATCGCAATCTGTTTGCTGTGGTAGTGTTAAATAACACTTTTATTATGTCATATTATCTTTTTTAGTATGTATGTGGTGGGAACAATTGATCTAGTCTTTTAGTAAACAAGCATTTTTTGAGCACCTGCTCTCACCCCGTCTGAGCTGGGAGCTGGGGACAGAGCAGGAGAGCAGACAGCCCCTGTTCTTGCCTTCGGAGGGGGTGACACTCCTGTGGGAGAAACAGAACACAGTGCAAACAAGTGATTCCACAAACAAAGGCCCTGTTGGACAGTGCTGTGGAGCAGAAGTAAAAGATGTTATGGCAGATAACAGAGGGATTGAATTTAGACTGAGGGATGGAGGAAGTGGTGTGTAAGCAAGGAGCCGAAACGCGAGTAGAAGTTAGTGAGGACGACATTCTGGGCGGGAGGAACAGCACACTTGAAGGTCTTGAGATGGAGAAGAACTGGGAGCTCTTGGATAATTTCACAAAGGCTTTCTCTGCTCCTGGCTCCCCATGAGCCCTGACATCCATGTGCTGTGTGTTATGTATGGGAAGGGGTGAGAGGCAAAGCAAGGAGGCCTGGGGCAAGGGCAGGTGTTCAGTCATCTGAGTGAGAGATGCTGGTGGTTGTGCTCCTGGGGAGGGCTCAGTGAGGCCAAGACTGATTCAGAAGGAGAAGGGATAGGACTTGGAGGTGGGGTGAGAGGGAGTGGGAGGGAAAAGTGGAAGTGATGCCTGCATCTTACGAAGATGTTAGCTGATAAAGCTTCTTCATCAGGCATCCTTCCGTTCGAGTTTAGTGAAGTATTTAATAAATATAGGAAAGTGCACAAACTGAACACATCCACGTACTCATGTACCGAGCACTCAGTCAAGAAATGGAGAAGTGCCTGCACCTGGAAATCCTCCTCTTGTCCCCTTTCAGTCACTAAATCCCCTCTGAGAGTTATTTATCATCCCAACTTCTACCAGCATAGATTCGCCTGTTACATAGAACTTCGTATCAATGGAGCACGTTGTATGTATTATTTGTCCCTGGCTTCTTTTGCTCAGCACTATGGTTGAGAATTTCATTCATATTCTTACATGTGGTTGTAGAGTTTCCTTCTCATTGCTGGATCGTGGTCCACCATGTGATGATACACAATTTATTGATCAATTTGGCCACTGGCAGGCATTTAGGTCCTTTCCGGTGGCTATTGTAATAGTGCTGCTATGAACAGTGCATGTCTCTGGTAGTCCTGTGTACTAATTTCTGTTGGGTAGTTCACCCACTTATTTTGACGGGTGTCTCTTGAAGGCCCAAGCATCTCAAGAGTCAGGCTTTCTATTCAGGGAGTGCTTCAGGTATCTTGGTAAGGGGGTGGAGGAGCAATAGATATCCTGGGGAAAGGGAAAAGAATCTCTAACATCCTAATATATCCGTTTGTAGTAATTCTCCCATTTTGTGCACCTTCCCCTGGAACCAATGTGTGGCTCAAGTGTAAGAGTGGAAGGAGGAAGAAACTCTAGAAGTCGAGTTGGAGTAATTGGATGGGGGTCAGCTGGCCACCTCTCTCAGCCTTACCCCCTCTCTGGGGGTGGGCCTGGGTTCCCGCTGGGTCAGGAGGGTGTGAGGCTGGGGATACAGCCACTCCTTGTGGTCCTTCCCTCTTTCCTGAAAGGCAGGAAGCCAGCCACTGCCTTCTTGTTTAATGTATGAACTTGCCAAAGGCCCCTGGTACGAGGACAGAGTATGGTGCCAAAGGCAGACAAGCTAAAGTAGCCCTTGGAGGGGCAGCAACCTGCGAGCGGGAAGCAGAGGCTGCTGTCCGCAGAGAAGCCGAGTGGTAGGGAGCAAAGGAAACCTGGGTAATACTGAGATTCAAGGTTCCTTTGCTGACTGTCCCAGCTCTGATCCCTAAGATGACACCCTTTCCTGTAGAGAGACCTTAGTCCTGTTGCTTCTGGCCAGCCCCATTCTCTCTCAGCCTGAGTAGCCCTAGAGTCCAGAGCATAAAGCTGAGTCTCCAACCTACTCCAGGGAGAGAGGATAGAGTGGCCTTATCTTTAGCTTTCCTTTCTGGCCAAGGATAAGGGAGCGTTGGGGTGTTTCTGGTGATATCTATTCCCAAGTCTGTCTCCCCAGTACGTCTGTGGGCCAGGGTTTTCAGGTCAGAATCGAGTGCAGTTTGTATCCCAGGAACTTAGCAAAGGATGTGCAGCATATAGATGCCATTCAAGGTTGCCTAAGGGATGGACAGATGCTGATAAGAGCAGGGCAGTTAGAGACCCCAGACAAGGAGGGAGAACCCAGGTGGAGGCGAGACGTAAGATGAGGATGATCTCTTGACCTTGGAAGTCCACCTGGGCCTGAGCTCCTCTGGATACCCATTGAGGAGTGGGCATGGGTGTGGGGATGGAAGCTAGGATGAGATCACCTGGGTCAAGCTTAGGCATGGTTGGAGGTCAAAGAGGAATGTCTGCAGGGCTGGTAAGAATGTTCTGACAGAAGGCCTTTTTGAGGTTTGAAGAGAGTGGGAAAGGAGATAAGACCCCGGGAATCAGCTGGGGCTGGCAATGGGCAGCAGTGAGGCCGTCAGGGTGGTCTTCTGGCCTCAACACAAGTTTTTTCTCTGCTCAGCTCCTCTTAGCATTCCTGCCAGAAGCTCTTTTTCGGGAACTTCCGGGTGTCTCCATCAAACCCCATTTCATCCTACTCTTCCTGCCACAGCTGAAACCATGGTCATCAGGAATGGCCAGGTGGACCCTCAGAGCCTCTGGCAAAGGGGCCCAGGTGTCCTGTGTGACATGTTGGTTCTGTACCCAGTGCAAGCTTCTTAGTTCTCATTTGTCTGCTTTCTTCTCAGCTCATCTGCCTATCCACTCATCTGTTCCTCCATCCATCCGCCATCTTATCTTTTACCTATCCACCCTTCATCCTTGTATCCATCACCGTTCCTCTCTCCTGCTCACCCTCTGCCAAGTACCATGCACACACACTTGGTTTTTCCCAGTAAGTCCTCATCCTCTGTTGGTACATCCAAACACACTGTCGTGAGACAATGTACAGAAGGCCTGTATAAGCTATTACCTGGTTCTAGAGCGAGGAGTGGCCTGTTCTGCTTGGGACAATCTGGAAAGCCCTCCTTGAGGAGGTGACATTTTGAACTGGGTCCTCCTACAAGGCGAGTAGGCATTCACTGACACTGAGGAGAGGCAAGGCTGTTTTAGTCAGGCCTGGAGGTGTGAACGTGTGGTGCCCTCAGGGAGCTGGAGTACAGGGAGGAAGGGAAGAGGCTAGATCAGAAGCTGAAAAAAAGGTGGGTCAGCATGAGGAGGGCCTTGAATGCTGGGCTAAAGAGTTTGGACTTTGGACTTATGTGGGCCATAGAGAGCCCCTGGGAGGGTCAGTCAGCAGGGAAAGTCTACATTTTAAGCTATCCCTGGTGCAGGGTGGAGGATGGATAATAGGTGGGTGTGGAATGACTGGAGCTAGCTGATGGGTCTTTGCCACGTGTCTGGACCAAGTATGTGTGTGTGTGTGTGTGTGTGTGTGTGTGTGTGTGTGTGTGTTTGTGTGTGTGTTTGTGTACGTGTGTGTGTGTATGTAGGGGTTCCCCCTGGAAGCTGGTTCCCCTTCCTTGTCCCTGACTTCACCTCCACCAACACCTTCATTCCCTAAACAGCAGCCCCAAGAATTCAGGCTTGGCAGGCCAGGAGTTAAGCCGAGAGCTCACCTGGAAGGAGGTGCGGCTGGCTCTCTGCCATGTCCCTTTGGCTCACTTTCACCTGCTGCTCGGCCCAGACGTCACTCCCGTGGAGATTGGGCAGGGGACAGGCCTGGCTTTGTTGAGACCCTGAGACCCGGGCTAGGTCTGCTGGCCTTACCCTGGAAGGGTTGGTTGGAGAATGGGGACTGGAGGGGGTGGGTAAGGATTGAGATCCTTGGGACCGGGTGCTGTGAGGAGCCTGGCTGTCGAGTTCCTTGGCTGGCACCCCTGGCACACCCTAGTCACATGCCTGAGGGGGCAAATCGTGGGGTGGTTGGCCAAGGACGCAAGAAGTGGGTGGGGTTGGAAAGTGCTCTAGGGCCACATTCTCCTCCCCCTTCTGCTTCCCTTGGTCCAATAGCTCAGCCCTTCCCTGCCCTGGGGAGGGGAGATGCTTCTGCTTGTAAGATCAGGATTCTTTGGGGGACAGAGCTGGCTCTCTGAGTTTCCTCTGTCTCATTTCCGCCTTCTTTCTCTCTTTAAATCTCTCTCATGTTCTAGCTCTGTCTTTTTTTTTTTTTTTTCTGTGAGTCTCTCTTGCCCAGTCCTCAGGAGTTTCAAGTCCCCTTGCCACCCTCTTTCTTCCCCCTAAAGGGAGGAGGCAGGGATGAATGGCATCTCTCTTATGGAGGAGGCAGAATGGAGCAGTGGTTATATCAGTGGCCTTTGGAATTAAACTAAGTTCAACTCAGGCTTTGCCGCTTCAGGGCTGTGCATTGCTGAACTTATTACATAACCTTTCTGTACCTTGGTATCCTCCGCTGCCCTTAACAGCTTTGGAACAGTGTGGGGCATATCGACAGCATTTAATAAAGGGTAGCTGTTGTTGCCGTTGTTATGGTTATTGAGTGATTGTATTTGTCCAAGTCCTCTGAGAAGCAAGATGGGATTAAACCCGTAAAGGTTTTATTAGGGGAAATGCCTGAGTGGAAGGAAGGAGGCAGGGGAGGCTGGGAGAGCCTTTAGACTGGTTTACACCAGTGAGTCTGACCCTGACTGGGAGACAGAGGGAACATGGGTGGGACAGATGTATCCAAGACCTCCGTGCATTCTAAGGAGAGTTTGGCGAAGGGAACCCATGAGCCAGAGTTGGCTGACAAGTCTCCTGTCTCCTAGGACTGGGTTTGTCTTAGAGTTACCTCTGCATTTTGCCAGTGGTGGGAAGCAGCCCTGGGAGGCATGGCCCCAGCAAGCACAGTAATGAATTTGAAAGCGCACAGGTGGGATCTTGGTCAGTCCTACTCTCTGCAGCAGGAGGTCCTCAAGGTGCATTCTCGTGGCTACCACAGGGCCTTGGGACATGGAGGACAGGGCCTTCCATCTTGGGGGGACTGAGGGGGATTGAGGAGTGGAATAGCAGTGACCCAAGAATCTGGAAGGAGGCAGCAGCCTGGGCCCCAGGCTGTTATGCTCCCTCCCAGCCTGGGCCTCCTCCCTCCTCCCTGGCTTCAGGCTGGGTCCTGGCTGTGGAGTTCCTATCCTTTGCCCTAGTTATGATAAATGATGTGGTTCTGCCTGGGGCAGAGGGCTGACTCCACCTGGCCTTTGACACTGTTCTCTGTTCCCCTCCCCATCTTTTCTTCCTGCTTGGGGTGCCTCAGCACTGAGGGGCAAACTGAGGCACAGGTGCACGAGGCTAGTGAGGGTTCAGGGTAGAGGCCCTCAGGAAACTGCATTGTGTTGGCCTCCGCTCTATTTCTCCTCCCCACACCCCCATGGAGCTGTCAGCCTCAAAGTTCATCCAGGGGGAGGATGATGCTACCCCTGACACTAACCTTGGGTGTTCTCTGGGGCGGGCTGTAGTGTGGGGCAGAGGTGCGGAGAGCAGATGCCAAGCTGCAACACCATTAGGGGAATGAAGTTGGAACAGGAGCAAGAGTTTCTGGGCACTGAGCTGAGGCCATCTGGTGGAGGTCGGGCCAGGCCCAGTTTGGCCAGACTTTCCCCCCTCCACTGCCCCCTTCAGCTCCCCACCACTGCAGGGCAGGCAGACTGCATTGAGATATTTGAGCCACCCAGCTGGCCTCCTGAACTCCAGCCACTCAGTATGCTAAGCAGGGCTAATTTATTCCCTTGTTTCTTAATGGAATTGCAGCGAAGCAGCATGGGGTGAGTGTGTTGGAAGTAGCACTGGCGGGTGAGGTTCTCTGTGGGTCTCCCATATTCTGCTGCAGGCCTCTGTGCTCTGCTCCACGTGTAATAACAGTGCCCCTCCCAAGGCTTCAGCTCTGAGAGGAGGAAGCTTTACAGTGGAGGGAGCAGTGACTTGGGCACAGGCAGTGGGATGAGTCCTTGCTTATTGCTTCCTAGCTGCGTACCCTGGGCAAACTCCCTAGTGTCTCTAAGCCTCAGCTTCCTCACCTGAGAAATGAAGAAGAGAATAGAGTCCACCTCCTAGGCTGTTGTGAAGAGCCAGCTTCACAGTATCTGCCAAGCTCTGGGACACAGTGGGCAGGCGGTACACTTTTCTTGATGGCACCTCCTTTCCCTCTTTTGTCCCCTTGTGCAGTCTGGAGTCCTGAGTCCCAAGGTCACCTGGAGACAGGTGTGGGGAGGAGGCCATTCTGAGACCTCTGATTGAAGGTTTAGGTATTGGGGGTGAGGGGTAGGGAAAGATGAATACCAAAGCAACAAAATGAGGGAGGATTTGTGGTGGAGAAGTGTGGACCCAGAGGTTGAGCTGATCTGGTCACAAATCTGGGCTCTGGCACTAACTTCATGAGCCTCAGTTTTCTCATCTGGAAAATGGGAACGATAGCACCTACTTTGGAGGGTTAGTGATAGGATTAAGTTGGCTAACATATTTCAAGTTCGCTGCACATAGTAGGCCTCCCAGGTTTTTCTCCCCCTGGAAGGGGCCTTTGAGGTCATCTGCTTGACTCTTTCACTTGCTGACTTGGCCAAGAGTTTCACCTCTGAGCCCCTCTCAGAGAGTCAGAGTAGAATAGGGGAGAGCCCTGGGCTTGAGGTTTCTGACTAGACAGGCAAGTCAGAGGTCACTTAGCAATAATGACAATAAATGTCCTTAAAAAGCGACAGGATGCTCACAACAGCCCTGATGTGATGTGATGTAAGCAGTCATTGTCACCTTATTTTACAGATGGGGAGGTTGAGGCCCAGGGAGGTGACTTGCCTGCGATCTCACCACTTTCAGTGCACAGTAGAACATGAGCCAGGTCTTAGGATTCCTGGCTCACTCCACTTGGCCTCTTACCTGCTCTCCTTCCACTGAACAGGACAGTGCATCCCCCACCCCCCAATTCCAACAGTACCGCAGAGGAGGTAGTTCCTCTTGTTCTGCATGGTCCCTTGGGAACAGAAAGTCATTGCCTTGCTTGACTAGTCAGTTCTGGGACCCCTTTCCCCGACCCTGGCCTGGCCTTCAGCCCTGAAGGTACTCACCCTTCTCCTAGTCAGACATGAGGCACTGTGGGGAATGGATAGGGGGCAGTCTGTGGCAGTCACCCTTTTTGGGAATGGGGTTGGTTTAGGCCGGTTGCCTGTTTGCTCAGGACGGCACGGAGGCCCAGCTACCTCTCTCTAAGGTGCCTTCAGCAGGCTGGCACTTCTGAATGCCTCCTCCAGGAAGCCACTTCCGGCCCTTCCTTTCTCCCTACCCCCTGGGAACATGAGTCCCATCCCCCACCTCTGCTTCCCCTTCTGTCTAAGCTCTCCAGCAGCCTCTGGGTCTGTGAGAACAGCTTCCATCTTGCTTCCCAGACCCACTGACTGGGCGTTCCAGCTCTGGGGTCTCCCCTCTCCCCCTCTTCTCCTCCCCCCATTTATCTCCCCCTCTGGGAGCCAGAGGCTCTTTGTGAAGCTCTTTGTGTGGATCTGAGCTACTAAGGCCAGGCAGGGGACAAAGGGACACCCCTGGCCCTTCCCCATTGTCCCATCTCTTCCCAGGAGGCTGCGTGTGTGTGCGTATGTGCGTGCGTGTGTGTGTGTGTGTGTGTGTGTGTGTGTGTGCGCTCATGCGCATGTGTTCTTGTCCCAGCTTGGTGTCTTTTCTATGTAATTGGGGGCAGGGAGGAAACTTGAAGGGATTCAGGGACGCAGAGAGGTGCTGGGGCCTCTATGCCAAGGCTGAAGGGCCCTAGTGGGAAAAAGAAGCCCCGGTTCCTTTGAGGAAGGGGCAATAGGGCCTGGGAGTGCTTGGGGGAGGGAGCCCAGTCATTGATTCTTTGGCTCCAGGAGTGGGTGCTATCTCCCTTCACCACCTCTACCTCTCTCTCTGATTTTCTCCATCATTCTGTCTTTGTCTGTTTCTCTCTCCCTTCTCCCTCCTTTGCCTAGCTCACTCTCTCCATGACTGTCCCTCATCTTTACCCCGGCATCTGCTTCCTTGGCACTGGGCCTTTCACTGAGGAGTGACCGTGGAGGCACCCCTCCCTGCCCCTAGGTGCCAATTCCAGGGAGGCCCGTCACCTACTGCCATCCCAGTATTCTAGCCTTTTCTTACTTCTGCCCCAACTCAGCCCCCCTAGGCCCTGAGTGTCTGCCCTGGGCCTTGCTCTTCTAGCCCCTCCCTCAGTGAGGGGGTGCCTCCTCCCAGGGGTGCTATTTCTTAAGCCTCTGCTCTGGCTCCCCTTTACCCTGGCCAGCCTGATGACCCCGTAGTCTAGAATAACACTGGGTGGCTGCCTGCCTGTTGGGGCCTGGCTAAAAATAGACTCACGCTTTGTGTGCTATCAGGACAGTCTGGGGCAGAGGTAGGGAGGGTCCAGCTCACAGGGCCTTCATGATCTGTTTGGGAGACATATTCTGCTGGGACCCTGGGGCCTCCCCACCTCCCAGCTGTAGCCAGAAGTCTGTTTGGAGGGCTGTGGGCCCCAGCAACAGCTGGGAGAGACTTTCTGGTGCTGGTGACTGACACATGGGCAGAGAGAGGTGAGCCGGGTGCCAAGATCAACCCAGGATTCTTAGCTGGTAAGTGTCAGTAGTCTGGAATTGAATCCAAGACCGGATCTCAGACTAGAGGCACAGACACTCCAGCCTTGGATGGTTTGTTGCATGCAGGTCAAGTTAAGACAGGAGTTCTCTTTGCCAGCTCTGTCCCTCTTTTGCTCTAGACACTGAGCAATGACCCAACCTCTCTGAGCATCAGCTTTCCTACCTATAAGATGGGCTTTTGGTTCCTTGGGGCTATAGCTAGGCACATCTCTGCTGGGTCAGTGGTTGACAGGGCTCCAGGGGGACTGTCCATAAGCTCACCAAGCTTATGGACCCTCTGTCTCTTCCTGGCCCCTTGGATCCATCCCTGCGTCTGGGTCTCCATTTCTTCTTTGGTCTCCATATTGCTTGCATCATGGACTCTGGAGCTCTTAGGGGAGAAGAAGAGAGGAGAGGGTCCTCTCCTCTGGCTTTCTGCCAGTGTGTGCAGAGTGGGTGAAGGGGCAGGTATGGGCTGGGTGCCTAGCTCAGACCTCAGGCTGGGCTCCATTCTTTAAAATTCCCAAGAGCTCTTTTAGTACATGTTCTCTGAATATTCTCTCTCTCTTTTTAATTGCCTCCTGTTCTTGTTTCATGAGTGCACTTTCTTGTTTGATCTCTCTGAGACTATTAATACCTGTTTATCTTGAAGTTTCCTTCTCCCTGCATTCCACCTGCTTTCTTCAAGGTGCTTTTTGTCTCTGTTTCTTCTCTGCTAGGCTTTCCTCAGATGCCTGGGAGCCCTGGTTTTTGGCTTATATTTCAAGTGGACATGAAAGGGTGAAAGTTCACTCTGAGGATAGGAATGGACCCACAGACGGCTGGCTCTTAGGAGTCTGGCTGGGCTGCTGCATTGGGGAAACTGCTGTCATTGTTTTTGTATCTCTGCTCTGTCACACCCCAGAGAAGTTTCTACTCTTCTACCTGGGGGCAGATACAGATCTGGCTCAGTAAAGCTGACTTAACCCCCTCTTTCTTATCAATACTCATGCCTTCAACTGTGCTTGGTGGCCCTCAGGCCAGGGCCTGCTCTTTTATGCTCTTGGTGGAATAAACCTCCTGTCTTCTTCCAGGATCTGGAAATCTCGCCACTCTTTTATCACTCTACCTAGGTTCACATTCTCCCCCTGCCCCCAAAGGCATCTGAGGCCACCAAACCTGAGCCTTTCGGGGAGGGGGAGTTCTGTGCTGAAGATTCTGGCAGCTTCTTGGCTTTTTCTGCAGCCAGCTCATGGTTCAGCTTTCTCGGCTCACAGTTTACCTCTCAGCCATCTTCTCTCCAGCTCCCAGAATTTTGACACTATTGTCAGGGGTGAAAATCAAAATATTTAACAAGAGATCCTAGGGACTGTGCTGAGAGGTGAAAGCGGGACTGAGGCTCCTTCTGGGCCAGAAGTTAACTCCTCCAGGTCCAGGGGAGGGGCCAGAGAGTTAGGGTGGGTATGTAATAGCTGTTTACTCAGCAGGCCAGAAGTATTTTAGTGCTCGATGATTACAGTGGTTGTGCTGTGATGAACATCACTCTTAATAATAATAATAATAAACCTTTACTGTTGTTTTAGAGGGGTTTCAAGAGGGAGCAAAAGTAAATGTGTATTGCCATTGCCAGTGTCACCAGAAGTATCCACTTCATTCTCTGGGCTCGGGACTCCCTCACCTGCAGAAGGGCAGGGTTGGCAGGCAGAAGGCTATGGCTGGTGAGAAGGGCTGGAAGGTACAGCCTTTTCTGGGTCCTAGATGTAGGGGTTCCTCCACTTTCTTCCTCCTAGATCAGGTGGCTTAGGTACGCCGTGGGGCCACTGATGGGAATGTGAGGTGTGAAGCCAGCTTGAAAACAACAGCAGGTCAGATAAGGAAAAGCACTTACCGGCCAGCCAGGGCTGAGAAGCCAGAGAACAGGACTTTAAGGCCAGGAAGGACCCTGGTTGACCTGGGCAGAGGGTGCCTGACCTGCCCCCAGGATTGCTGATTAATCGATTTCCCTTTTGCTGCCTCCCTTCCTCTTTTCATCAATGGGAAGTTTCTTTCCGTAGGGGGCAGGGCTCCCCTTCAGTGGGGCTAAGGGACAACCTCCTTGCAGAAGAGGAGGTTTGGGGTACCAGGGACAAAGATATGAGGAGCTCTAGGGACCTAGAAAGAGGCCCAAGGGTGGAGAGAGCCTCCATGAAGGTCTCCCCAAGGCTAAAAGGAGAAAGGGCCTCCTCTAGGGAGTTGGAGTCTTGAGGAGGACTGGGGGTGATTCCTACCTCCACAGCAGCCCCCACACTGACCTCTCCTTATGGTCAAGCACGGAAAGACAAAGAATTTCCTGTCAACCCTCTTTTGCGTATTCTTTTGCATCAGGTTGCCTGTCATTTGGGGTCCAACAGGGCCAGAAAGTTCTTTTAGCACCCACTTTTCTCTTTTTTCGGGGTATTTAGCTCTACCCCTTTCCATTCTTTCCTGTCCTGGTCCCTGACTTCTTGTCCACAGGGTCCCAGCCCTAAGCTGTATCCTCCAGGACAGTCACTTTGTCTTGTGGGTACCAGTGTTTTGTGTATATATGGGTATGTTGAATACAGTTTCCAGGCCTACTTTTGCTTCCTTCCCTTGGCCCTCTAAGCAAAATGTGCCACCTCTCTAACCACGTCCCAGCCCTTTCTTACACACTTTCAGGAACAATAATGGCATCCCATCAGCCTTTTTTTTTTTTTTTTAAGAGGGCTCTATCTTACTCTCCAAGTTGCTTCACAACTGCCAAATCAACCCCCACTCCCATCCTCTGCCCATGCACCCTTCACTCTGCCCCCCTCCCCGCCCCCAGAGATAGAATACTTAAGGAAGGGGATGATTGATCTGGTGCTGGACAGAACCAGGTCTGGTTGAGGAAGTGGAAGGGATATCTGGATGGGAAGTGGTCCCCTACCCCAGGGACCTAAGATAGCCAGGGATGGTAGGAATGGGTTCTGGTTTCTCCAAGAGAATCCATACAGAGGGTGCTGGGCTAAGTGTGGCTGGAGGTTTGGGGACCAAGGGAACAGGGCTGGCCTATTTCCTTTCTAGGGTAAAGCAGGAACTTCTAGTATTGAGGTTTTCTGTTGAGTCATGGGAAGTTGAAGATTCAAACCTCATTTAGGATTTAGATGAGAGTGGGAGGATGGTAGGGTGAAAACAGGGGCCTCTCTGGCAGTGTGGAGCCTCACTGGAAGTTCTGCCTACTGTCTAACTTGAGTATTTCCTGCTTCAGCCCAGGCTCATTTCCTCATTTCATCTTCAGTGTGGGGTGGGAGATCAGGAGCTCACTGCTATGTCTCCTCTATCCTGTGCTTGAGCAGCATTCCTCAATTCCTCCCTCTTCTTGCACTACGGACTCTTCTGGTCTCTTGTGCCCCCATTCTACCTCTCCCCTGGCCTGCTTCCAGCATCTCCTAACAGTGCTGTTTTGGCTTCCTCCTGCTGGGACTCCTGACTGCTCTTCTTTGGAGTCCATTCCCCCGATGGTGGAGTGAACTGTGTGTTCCAGACAGGTGCTCTTGCTGAGGGTTCTGGCGGGCAGCGTCTGTCTGGTGGGGGTGGGGTAGGCAGTGTGCTGCCAACAGACCCAGGAAGGGTTATGGGTCTGGTGCCAGGCATTTTCACATTTGATTTAATCCTCACGACAGTCCCATGAGGTTAAAATCCTTGTCTCTATTCTACAGAGGAGGAAACAGGCTCAGGAGAGGATAATACTGTCTTGAAGGTCACACAGCCTGTAAGTGTCAGGGCCAGGATTTGGACCCTGGTCTCTGCTGGCTTTGCACTTGGCTCCTCCTTGGGAGGTGAGAGTGGGGACAACGGAGGTGACGTTTCCCACATGTTTTCCACTGGCATACTCTTACTGCACTGGGAAGGAAGAAAGGCACATGCAGTGCCCATTCCCCAGATGACACTGGGGCTTCCAGCGGGCTCTGCCCCAAGCCTAGTCTGGGGTGTTGCTGCCTGTCCTTGGATCTGACTCCTAAACCCTCATGGTTTTGTGACTCTGCTTGCCCATCCACTGGGCTGGGGTGGGGCTGGGCTGCCCAACGAAGGCTGTCTTGGGGAAGCTCCTTCTCTCCAGTCTGCCTGGGAGCAAGCCTGCCTTGCTCTGCCCTGAAGCTGCCAGAGTGAGAATAGAAAGTGCTAGAAGCCAGGCTCAGGTGGATCACAGAGGTGTTCTGGGACCCTTTGCGGAAGGGGAACAAGAAGCCACATTGTATCATTCAGGTCAGGGATGCTCATGGAGGTCCCCAGGCCCCAGGAGAGACGCCAGCCTTGATGTGAGGGAATGTGAGAAGTTTATCCACTCTGGCACAGGGTCTGACCAGGGCTCACTGAGCTGCCAGCTCTCCTGGCTTCTGGGCAGTGGTAAAGGATTCATATCTGGGGGGCCCAGGTTGCCCCAGGAGTTTGTCTGGACCTGGCCCCTGGACCAGCTGTGGCCGTTTCCTGATCAGGCAGAAATCGGGTGCCCAGAGAGTCTGGGCCTAGATCTGGCTCCTGACCACGGATGCCGCAGCTTGACCCTGGCAGGAGTCCCTGGGAGCCCCAGGCCCTGCCTGCTTCTAGAGCCTGGAGATTTGGCCATGTCTCCTCGTTTCATGCCTCAGTTTCCTTGGCTGACTGGTGGCACCCTATGCTTTCTCTCCTCCTTCATTTATTCATTTCCTCTCCCGCCTCAGCCATGTTGACCCTTCACTGACACTCTCTGTGAGATGGCAAGAGCCTTTCACTTCCTCCCCATCCCCTTATCCTCTCCATCACCTCCTGCTCTTCTGTTTCACTTCCTCCTTCTCTCCACTCACACTAGCTTTCTCACTGTTCCCTGTCTTTGGAAGGTCTTGGGCTCAGTGGGGAGAGTCCTGGGGTCCCCTTTTTTGGACTCTCCTATTGCCTCGCTCTATAGAGACAATAGGCAGGGGTGGACCCAGGAAAGGAGTCCAGTGAGATGACCTGGCTGGAGAGGGGTGAGGGGTTCCGGTGAGTGTGAAGGAGGGAGGTTGTCAGGTAGGGAATATGGGGGTAGTTAGTTGGGGATAAGCTATCTGTCTCTATCTTCTCCATTCGCCTCGTCTCCTGATGTCTCTAGCTATTTTCCAGTCACCATCACTGTCTTTGCCTTTCAGTGTCATCTTGGTTCCTGGGACTGGGGACTTTAACCCAGCTCCTCTCCTTCTGTGCCTCCCACATCCCGCTGCCCTTTGTGACCAGTTCAGGGGTGGACCAGTCAGTGGGCTGGTTTCCCAGGAAAGGGAGGGGATTTTGTGGGAGTGGGTGGGAGTGGATTGGGGGACTGTAATTGTATTAGCTAGTTCTGATGCAATTGGGCTTCCCAGACTGGGCCCTCCCTGGTCCTCCCCGCCCCCAAGCCGTCCTCCTCCTTCTTCTCTCTCCTCCTCCACTCTCCATTCATCTCACTCCCTCTCCCAGTCCCATCAGAATCAATTAGACAGTCCCTGCTTTAATCTCATTGCAGGAGCCTGGGCTCAGACCCAGCGGCCCAGCTCCTAGGTCTGCAGTCTCCACGCTGAGCCCTGCAATGAATAACCCAGGGGCAGAGGGATGACCAGAATGACCTCAGGGTCCCTGTTCTTACTTTTCCACCCCCACATGCTCTGCCTGCCCTGGGACAATCCTAGGCCTTAGGCTCCCCAATGGATCAATACCCACCATCATTCCAGGTCTGTCCCACCCCTCCCCCACCCACCGTTTATCATGTCAGCTGCTGGGTGGTGATGGAAGTCATTTGGAAAGGGGCCCAGAGGACCCTTTCTGCAGGATTTTCAGACTGCAGAATAGAGAGGAGTGGGGGTGGGAACAGGATGGGGGCTCGAATCACAAGCCGCCAGTGTCGGAGGCATTTGCTGTGCTGAAGAGAGTGACCGAGCACCTCTTCCTGGGCCAGGCTGGCTCAGAGGATGTGCTCTGGAATGTGAAAGCAGAGGCGCAGATTAGGGATCCGGAGGGACCTCCTGCCTGTCAGGGCTCAGAGACCTGGGTTAGAAACTTTCCCTGTCTTTCCTCTCTCCCCACCCCTCTTCTCTCCCCCCCACTCTCTTCCTTCCTCCCTCTGCAATGTTAAGCCATAGAAAGGCAGTGATCCAGGGGGGCCTCAATCCGGTTCTGGCACTGCTACTTTCTAGCTGTGTGACCCTAGCAAGTCGCTTTACCTCTCTTGGCCTCAGCATCCTCATGTGTAAATCCTGTGGCTGGGTGGAGGCGAAGAGGAAGGTATTGCATCTCTTTCAAGTTTAACTGTGATCAGTATTGGATATTTGGGATCTATTTCAGAATAGGGAGATGGGGCCCTCTTCAAGGTTGGGTGGAGCAGAAATGCATAAAGACCTCACCCTGAAAATGACATTCTCCACTGGCCCCTAATTCAGGGCTCAAGGAGGGACTCAGTAGATCTGGAAGAAGAAATGGCCTTTCTCTCTTCCTCTCTCTCTCCCCCCCTTCATTTCTTCTCTTTGATTATTCATGCAATTAACCAGCCAATCTACTAAGTAACTCATGTGCCAGGCACCGTGTTGGGTGCTGGGAAGTGAAATCATGAAGGACTGACAAAGTCCTCTAGGCGCTGACATTCCCACGGAGAAGGGAGTGAGACAGTGAAAAAGTGAGCAAATCAACCAATAATAGATAGTGCTAAGTATGATGAAAAAATGCACTTGCTGTTATCACACAGAATCTGGGGGCTGGAGGGCATGGAAGGACTTTAATGGGGTGGTCAGAGGAGGTGGAGACCAGGAGGTGACATTGGAACCCATAAGAGATGGGCCCCCAGTTCTGCAGGAACCCCTGTTCTGTTGTATGGAGAGAGAACTCAGGGGCTGTGTTTGAGTTCTGGACTTTGTATATGGTTGGGCAGTTTAACCCTGAGTGTGCTGGTGAATTCCATCCCTGATGGAGATGCTGCAGCCTGGGAGGTGAGACCCAAGCGAGAGCCCCCTGGGGGCCACAGGTGGAATCGCCGTGGTTGGGAGGTGGTGAAACTAACTGGTTGTGAGAAAGCACCTGGACAGCTGGCCTGCTGGAGCTGTCTCCATCTGATGGAGGAGAAAGGCTAGGAGGTCCCCGGGGAGCAGCCTCTGTGCATCTCTCTCTGGGTGTGAAAGGGAGACCCGGAGCCACCGATCAGATGCCCAAGCCATTCTTCCTTAACAGGCATCGCCTTTGTCCCCCAGCAGACAAAACCAGCAGGGGGCCCGGGGGCCCTGGGGGCCTGGGACAGAGGAGGCTCTGTGTTTACCCTGAGCCAGGTGAGCCCTTCTCCTGTGGCCTGTCCCCTGGGGGCTGGTGGCTGTGACCTGCTCTCTTATTTCCCTTCTACCTTCACTGGCCACCTCTGAGAAGTTTTCCTGTTTCCTGTACCAAACTCTTATTTTTCTGGGGAAAAGAGGGCCCTCTGGGTCTAACCCAGGAAAAGCCTGGGGAGAAAGGCCCAGAGCAGCCTTCTCTGTGGCCTCCATTCCACCTGGCTCTAGACTCTGGAATCTCTTCTTGGCCTTCACTCAGATTCTGGGTCTCTGAGCTTCGTGAACAAGAGTAGAGGGTGGAGAAGAAATTCCTCCTTCAGGCCCCAGCCAGACCCACAGCACAGCCTGCTTCCAGCCTGGACTCTAGCTGAGGAGAGGAGGCAGAAGACAAAAGAGCAGGGTCTCAAGGGGTGGCAGACCTGGGAGACGGTCCTGGGGTCCGGGGGAGCCTGGACAGGGCAGGGGGACAAGGAGTCTTCAGAGGATTGGTTAACACTCCAAGGATGGTTGCTAGCTTTTTAAAATCTCTACTGGGGTGGGAGGGGAGGTGGAGGCTATATCGGGCACACATTTGGGGTGGTTGGGGTCTGAATGAGGCCCTTTTGATGAACCAGGCTCACCCTGATCCCTTGCTCACTCCATGCTTTGGCCTTTCATATATGGTCCTCTGTATCTGAGCATCTGAGTCTGGTCCATTCCATGGAGCCTTGCATTTCTGTCCCTGGTGTTCAGGGGCCTGGAAGGAGAGACAGGAGTGCGGGGAGATTTCCAGAGCATCTACTTGGTGCTGGATGCAGTTCCTGGTGCTTTGAGTGCTCCAAGGGAGAAAGGGATTGAGATTGAGGGGTAAACTTTTGGGATTGGAGCCCTCCCCATCCCCACAAAACATATGAGTTTGGGTAAAAGAAGCAGCAAAGGGTCCTTGCTAAAACCTTCCAGGAGGTTTTGACCTCCCCTAGTGATGAAAAGAGAACAAAGGATTTGTGATTTCCCATGAAGCACCAAACTCCCAAGGACACACTTCTGTGTCCTGGTCAGGGCCGTGTGCACAGGGGCAGGATTACATTGACCTTCAGGAGCTGAGACACCTGGCACAAAGTTATTCTGGGGCCAGAGGCTGGGAGAGGAAAGCTGGGGAGAAGTTCCAGGCAGTGACAGGCCTGACTTTGTGTCCCTGTCAGCTACGAACTCTTCCCTTCCTCTCTGGAGGGTCACTAGCTGAAGGACACTTCCTGCTGGGTGGTGGATGGAAATGAAGTACTCTCCACCCTTCTGAGCCCTTCCATCAGGATCTGATTGTCAGAAAGGGCTGGGTCTAATCCTCCTATCCTTCTCTTTCTTCCCACTCTCCTCTTTTCCTTTCTTCTATGTTTGATGACTGCCTTTCATGTCCTAAGTGCTGAGAAGACTTTTAGAAAGTCATCTTGTTCCATTCTCTTAGTCTAGGCAGAGAACATCCTTCAACAAATCCTATCTGAAGAACTTTCCTCCTATTTTAAAAATTCATCAAGTGATTCTTTTCTATTAAACTTCATTCCACTTGTTATGGATTAAATCCCATTTCCTCACTCTCACATCTTATCCATTTCCTCTAGTGCTAGGGAGGTTGTGGAGATGGCAGGCCCCCCCGCAAAGAGAAGGAAGGCCCCCTCTGCAGGCCTGGAACAGGCTGCAGCAGTGCCAGGCCCTTTGCTAGAGATCATGGGCGTAAACAAAGGCAGGGCCTGCTAGGGGTGGGCTCACTTCAGCAGTCAGTCCACAAACCACAGTTTAAGTAACAAGTGTCAAGATTCTAGATTCTCCTCCACTTACTTATCTGATGCTCCCACCCCCACCCCAGATTTTATACAGAGCCTTCCTGGGTGTGTGTGTGTGTGTGTGTGTGTGTATGAGAAAGAGAGAGAGAGAGAGGTGCCCCTTGTTTAGGGATTGTTAGGAAAAATTTCTAAATGTCTGTTTTTTCTCCCCTCCCTTTAGCTACACACTAGCAAGTACTTCTCCCTTCTTCACAGTGTCTTGTCCAATCTCCCTCAAAGTGCTGTACCCCACGGCCTTGTCTGATGGTGGGGGCTGCGGCAGGGCCTGAGAAATCAGCGGGGATAAAGGAGGGCTTGGGGCCACAGTCTGCTAGCTGAGAAACTCCCAGGTCCTCAGGCTGCATGTTGGGAAGGAGCTCCTGGCTGGAGCCTCTGCCATGCTGTCTCTGTGTCCCCATCCTCCCCTGAGGAAGGGGACAGGAGACACATTGCCTGGAAAAAAATGGCCCTGAGATGGTGGTGCCCAGGGAAGCCCAGTCCCAGGAGTGCAAGCAGGGGGTGGGGGGTGGGGGGGCCCCTGGCTGGGGCTCAGTGGCCTGCTGCTGTGGAAGAGGCCCTGGCAGCTCCCCCGCCCCTCCTCTCTGTGGGCTTGGCTGGCTGGCTGCCCTCCCAGTTTCTCTGCAGCAACAGAACCAGGGGCAAAGCTCATGGCTGCCTCTCCATCTCTCCGTGGTCTGTCTGTGCGTCTTCTGCTTATCTCTCTTTGCCTTTGTCTTTCTGTGTCTCTATTTCTTTCTCCCTCTCATCAGAGACCAGCACCTACTTCCCACTTCTCTCTTCTTCCCTCTCAGTTTCAGGGTCATAATATGGTGACCTCAAACAATATTCCTAAGAAGCCGGATCCTCTGTTTACATCATCTGAGCACAGGCAGAGGAAGGGTTCCCAGCCTCCAGTAGCTGACATGGGGCGGGAAAGAAAGTAGAGATGGGAGCTGCCTTCAAACTGAGCCAGAGGCTAGCCATAGTTGGAGCCCATTTGTCCAGCTCTCAGCCACCTGAATTGGTTCAGCCTCTGAGGTAGGGCCCCTTCCAACCTGCCGGGGTGTTTAGGGGTATTCAGAACTCCCTCACTCCTGAAGTTGGCTGGGGAGAGATCCAGGCAGAGGAGTAGGGGAGTGGCCAGGGTCAGAGGTTGGCGAGAGTTGGAGCAGCTGGGCCAGGTTGTGTTTAGAATCCTCATTTGCACGCCTGTGTCCATGGATGTTTCTGCTTCAGCCGTGGGAGCCGATGGCTTCCGTTTAAGTTAATCACATTATGCTCTGGGGAGCAATATGGGAACTGAAGTGAGGTCTGGAGGGAATCCACACATGCACACACACACCCTCACACACTCACTGCAGCTTGGAGCACAATGCTGCCGCTACCGCCGCCCAGGCTCGAACAGCTGCTGCGCCTTCCCCGCAGGTGGACGCTTGGTGCCTGGCACCTCCTCTGCCTTGGTGGGACCCGCCTTTCCTGCGCGGCTCCCGAACCTCCGAAGTTGCGGGGTGCCTGCGCCCGCCCCCCCCATCCTGCCTGGGAAGCAGACAGGCCAGAGGCTGTCACGCCGAGGGGAGGAGAGAGGGAGCAGCGGAGGAAGTCCCGGAGAGTGGAGGCGCCTCCCGCAGGGGCTTCCGGGGAGATGGAGGCATTTCGGGGCAGCGCCGCGGGGCTTCGGCCGTGCTCCTCCCGCTAGAGGGGGCAGGACGCTCGGGCTGCTCCTGCGGCGCTGAGGATCCGGGACGTCCCCGGGCAAGGCTCTTGCCTTTCCCCACACCCCCCAGCCCCTTCCCAACTCCGCGCCGGGAGCAGCCCATCTTCCTTCCCCGACTCTCTCGCCGAGGAGCCCACCCTGGGGGTCAGTATGACTCGACTGAGCTGGTGCTTCTCCTGCGTAATCCGATGGGGCAAGTACCTCTTCTGCCTCCTGCCCCTGCGCTTCTGCCTCCGCAGCCAGGTAAGCCGTCAGCCACACCTGGCACCTGCCCCACCCCTCCCCGACGGGCACTCCCCTCAGCCTCCTCGGCCTTTGGTTTATTACTCTCCTAACCCCAGGAACACACCATCCCGGATCGTTGTCAGCCTGGTTCTTATCGGAGTCTGGGGACTCCCGGGGGGCCCCCACTGTGTGCTGCAGGGATCCACAATGGGGGGAGTGGCCGCCCCCCCCCCGCCCCCCACGCACAGCCCTGGGTCTGGGTCAGAAGTCTGAAGAATAGCACCTGGGTCTGTGGGAGGGCGGCAGAGATTTGGGTATAGAGGAGGTTTCTGGGGGGTTTTAAGCATTCCTCCCAAGTTTCTGCGGGAAGAGAGGGCAAGTTCCTGGAAATGTATTTTTTTTTCCCTACTGGGATCAGAGGACCCAGAGTTAAGACTGGGCCTTAACAGAGTGAGATGGAAATGCGGCCTGTGGGGCTGGAGGATGTCGTTAGGGATTTGTCATCTACTGAGGGAGGTGCAGGGACCAGGGAGTAGGGCTGGGAGAAGATGGGGCTGGGCACCAGGGCCTCTGTCTCTGGGTTAATAGGGGAGGAGGGGTCTGGTGGGACCTACAGTGCAGAGAAGTGTGTAGGAGGGTCCTGGTTGAGCATCTTTCTTCCTGGGATCCTCCCAGAGAAGATCCCCAACTGTGCTTCAAGGCTGTAATATGTGTGTGTGTGTGTGTGTGTGTGTGTAAACCTGGGAGAGGGCTAACATGGGGACATAGCTGGCTCAAAGAGTAGGGAACTGAATACACTGAATGTAGTCTTAAATTCTCCCCTGGGGAACGGAGAGAACCCCAAGAGCATGACCTCAAGCCCCCGAGAGCCTCTAGTGAGGGACTGGGCCACCTGTAATGGGAGCCTGGCTTTCTAATCCCTTCTCCACTCCTTTGGGGGAACCAGAGGGACCCCTGTCACACAGGGGAAGGGGTTGAGTACACCTCTCTGGTTAAGAGTGTCAACTGTGGAGCAAGTCTGCCTGGCTTTGAATTCTGGCTCTACCGTCTACGAGCCGTGGACATCGTGCAAGTTTCTTAATCAGCCTGCGCCTTAGTTTTCTCTGGTGTAGAATGAGGATAAAACAGTACCTACCTCATTGGGTTGTGTGAGGATTAAACGCATTTAAAGTGTTTATCAAAGTGCCTACTCTATAGCAGGTGTTCAATAAAAATCAGGGATGTTATCTTCATTATTATTGTGCTTTTCCAATGGGGATCGCCCTGCTTGTAGACCTTCAGGCAGCAGACCTTCAGAGCGGGGGTAATGGAGAGGGAGGGATTGCTCCCAGTATCCATTTTTCTCATCATATGATTGGGAAAGATCCTTTCACTCCATAAGAAGTTTGAACGTTCAGCCCCTCTTCCCAGGTGCTGCCTCTGGGCCTCAGTTTCCCTCTCTGCCATTCTGATTCCGCAGTGGGGAAAGGTGCCAGCAGGCTCCTGCCCCAGTCACCCAAGGGGTGTTTTGAAATATTCTAGAAAAATGTGTTGTCCCCCAGGATTGGCTGGGAGGCAGGCACTGCAGCTGTGGACCGCAGGGCTGGAGCCCCATCCGCATCCCAGTGGGCTCTGAGTTCAGATGCTGCGGAGTGCGGGTTTTCAGATTTGAGAAAAGGCAGCCAGCAGCAGGAAATGGCCAGCCAGGACCAGGTCAGTGGGACTCCAGGCCACTTAGCAATTCCTCCTCCTCATTTGCAGAGGGAGAGGATGACCTAACCTCCTCCTGGGCCAGGATTTGAGCCGGGGGCTGGGGGCGAGGGGCTGGAAGAACAGCTGCAGCTGCCTCCCTCCTGCCTTTGCAGGGCCTGAGTCAGGCAGGAAATTAGAGCTGGGGAAGAGATCAAGATCACTGAGTCAGGCTCTGGGGAGGATTTTATTAAAAATTGTTGAGAGTGGGTCCAGACACTATCCCCACCCAGGGTGCTGGTGGAGGGGAGGTAAGGGAACGGAATCTGAGTGCTGCTCCCTCCTATTTCCCCTGGGGAAACTGAGGCTGCTCACACAGGGCCTGGTTGGAGCCTCACCTTCCCTCTCAAGGAGCATCAGATTTCTGGAGTGCAAGAGGACAACCTCAGTCTCTCACTGGAGGCTGTGTCGGCAGAGGGGCAAGGGGCAGGACTGGCCCTACCTGTAAGGTGCCTTGGTGGGCTTCAGAGTGAGTGTCCCTTGCTCCTGGCTGATGCCCCTCATGCCTGGCTTGCTGAGTTGAGCACGGATGGGGCTTCAGCCTCTACTCACCTCTTGCGTGTACCCTTTGCAGTGAACATCCTGTGCAGTAGTATATGGAGGCTCTGCTAGGACACTGAGCACCCTAAGATGCAAAGGCTGAGTGTGTATGGGGGCGGGGAGTAGGATGAGGTAACCTGGCTTACCTGGAAGGAGGTCCTATGGGCAGCAGAGGCCAGACCCTGTCCTCACCCAGATCCCAGGCCTTGCAGGACTGCTATTTTTCTCTTTTCGTTGGTTTTTCTAGAGTCACTAGGGAGCTAGTTGCTCTTGTCCTGACCCATGCATCAGTAGTGTCCTTAGTGTCCCTCTATGTGTTTGCCTATCCTCATTCCTCCACTCAAGCCAGACAGGGCCCAAGCAGCTGACCCCTTCCTGGGACTCTGCTCCTGACAAGCTCTGTGACGTCAGTCAAGTCACACCCCTCCCTCCACTGCAGCGTTATCATCTGTGAGACAAGGAGACTGGAATAGGTGAGTGGTACCCTAAGGGCCAAACTGTCCTGGGAGACATGTGGTACCCTAAGGGCCAAACTGGCCAGGCAGAAGGGTTTAAAAAAAGAAGAAGGCAACATTTAAAAATTTATATTTTTAAAATATTTTATATAAGAGATTTTATATGATAATATAGATTTGGGGCTTCTCTTGACAGATAAAAAAATCTGACAGGGTGGGCTTTTGTCACCGATGCCATAGTGGTGGTCCCTGAGGAGTGGGTGTCCACTTTAGCTGGGCCTGCCCTCTCCACGTCCCCATAGATGCCTTGCTTGCTCCTCTCATTTAACTTCTGTTGGGCTCCTGAAGGCTCAGACTGTAACCCCCCGCCTGAGACCACTATCTGAACCTGAAGGTTTTTTCAGCTCTGATGTTCTGTGACCTTTGGATTCTGTGACCAGAGGTGACAGAAGAAAAACTCCATGTGACAATAGGAAATGAGCTGGACAAAAAGAAGAACTTTTTGATGGACAACTGTCTGGGAACTTTGTGGCCTCCTGAAGGTGGAGGTGGAAGGGACCTTAGAAGCCAGCAGCTTGGTCATTTTGCCAAGCTGCTGGCTTCTAAGGAAACTGAGGCCAGGAGAGGGGCGTGCCAAACTTCTAAGGCATGTCAGCTTCATTCCTACCCTCACTCACCTTTCCCTCTGCCTCAGCTCAGCCGGCCTCCAGGCCCAGTGCCAGCCTCAGAGCCCACAGCCCTGCCTTTCTTCAGCTGGCTGCTGAGCCAGGGGCTGGGGGGTGGTGGGCAATGAGTAGGAGGGGCTCTGCATGCAGGGGGAGAGTGACGTTAAACACAAACCTGCTGCAGAAATGGCCAGGACAGTCAGACAGTGTGGCACAGGGTGGTGGCGGGCTCTGAGGCTTTTAAGAGCCCAGCCCAGAAAACCTAGCCAGCCCAGTGACCCGTGCCTAATGTCTGCTGCGTGTGAGACCCTGGTCCAGGTGGAGATGGGTACCCCAGGATGAGTAATATGGTTCTGGCCCCTGAAGAGTCTGCAGCCTGAAAGACCTCGTAGGAGAGAGGGTGGCAGGAAGAGATGGTGCTGTAGATGGGTGGTTATTATAGGTATGTGCAAAGGTGTCCAGGCCAGGTATGCCTAAGGCCTTTTAAAGGGGATGAGAGGGCAAAGTTTGGGAAGGGGATAGTAGATGGTAAGAATAAAAAACTGTGTTAGGACCCATTGCTTGATAGGTTGATTCATTCCTTCTTTAACCACATCTGGCACCTGTGAATGACAGGCTCTGGGGATACAAAACATGGGACATGTCCTTGCCCAAGGAACTCTCCACATGTGTGGGTGAGGCAGGATGAATAATGGGTAAGGTCATTACCTATAGTTAGAGACTCTCCAGGTGGCAGAGTTGAACACTAGAGGCCTTCACTCTCATCATTTTCAGTCTCAACTTAGGGACCGAGGAGGGGCTGTGTGAGAGGCCAGACAGGTTGGTGTCACCGTGACTTGGTCTTCAGTCTTGTTTTCTAGCATTTCTGGGAAGCTGCAAGGTGATTTCTCAGAACGCCCAAGATAGCTGCCGGAGGCTTGTCTTCCAGTGACGCCAGCAGCAAACGGCTTGGGGAGCAGGCAGGGGGACGACGGGAGTGGGTGCTGGGATGGCAGGGCTTGACTGGCTGAGCTCTTGTTGAGGTTGCGGGGAGGCGGGCAGGGTTGGTGATGATGGCTAGGGGATGGGGCTCAGGGCCTCTCAGCGAAGCGGCCACCTGTAAATCACTCCTTGCTTGCTCTACGCTCTAGCTAGTGGAGAAAGGTGGAGTTTGTGGGCGTGTCTGTCTATGGACACCCCAGTGGTGGCTGCAGGCTCAGCTACACATGGAACATGGGTCCATATCAGTGTTGGCTAAACTGTCAGTTGAGCCTCAGGAGACATAGGAGGGAATACCGAGGGGTATTTTGATTTTGGCAAGGGATGCAGGACAGAAACTTTTTCAGACCCATAGTTATGCAGAAGGACTTGGAGAGATGTGAGAAGGGACCCTGATTCCTCACCCTAACTCCTTTATCAGAACAAAGTCTCTTAACTCAGGCACCTGCTCCAGGAAGGACCAGAATGAGACACCTTGCCTCAGTGTCCTCCCGACTTCTCAGAATCACCGAGTGATAGTGCCAGTCCCTTGTTCAGTGTGCAACCGGCACGACTGCGTTTTGCAGCCTTTTCCCAGATGAAGTGTGACTGTTCCCCTCTCATTCTGCAGTTTCCCAGGCTGATGTCTTGGCTGGACTGTGGGCTGGGAGCCAGCACACCTGGCTAGGTAGGCCTACCTGAGGGGAGAGGCTGGTTGTAGAGACTGAACCCTGGGGTTGCACTGTGTGTGGTGTTGACAGAGAGAGACTAGGGCATGCTCCTGGGGGAGCACGGGAGAGGCAGGGTACGTGTAACCTTCTGTACGCGTGTCCTGGGGCGTGTACAGCACACTCGTGCTGTGTGCATAGGAGCTCAGACAAGAGGGCTTTCTGCTAAATTACTCAATCTAAGAAAATGGTCTCTGAGAGCCTATTCTGGGTGGGGCCCTGTCCTGGGCATTTTGTGTGTTTATGTGAGTTGGACTGTGTGTCCTTGTGTGTATATATACAGAAGGGGGTGGGGCTGAGCCCTCTTTCCCTCCCCTGGAAGGCTCCAAAAAAGCAGAGCTGGTGATTCACCAGCCCCACCCACCCTTACTTGGTCCAGCCTGGCCAGAGCTCCAAGAGAGAAGTTTTCCAGAGAAATGTGTGTGTGGGAATCGAGACAACGAGGGCTCGGGCAGATTTTGCTGGATTTCCCTGCAGTGCTCCTTGGGGATGCATTTAGATCTGCACCCCATTTCTTCCCACCCTCTAGACCCCTAGCTATTGCCCCTGGGCTCAGCGGGGAGGAGAGGGAAGGGGAAGGCTGGCGGGCAGGGGGACACTGTCGGGGAGAAGTAGGCGTTGGAACGGTGGGAGGTGCAAACTGGGCCCAGGGAGGGGGAGGGGGAGGGGGAGGTGGAGGAGGAAGTGGGGAAATGCAAACCAAATGTTGGCCCAGGGTACAGTCAAGAAAAACAGACTCTCGCGGGAGCCTGGAGCGGGGCTCCCTTTAGGAAGGGCAGGAAGGGCTGGGACAGATGTTTGGAGAAAAGAAAGAAAGAAGGAAAAAAAGAGTACAAAAAAAGTTGGAACGAAATGCACAGCCTGGGGGCTGGGCCATTCTCCTGCAGGCTCAGGCCCGGTTTCTCTTCTGTTAAGGTCGCAGAGTGTGTGCAAATGAGCGTGTGTTCCAAAAGCAGGAGGGCCTGTGTGTGTACTTGGAGAAGGGACAGTGCCAAGGAACCTCAGGGTGTGCAGACTGCGCTGTCCTACCTCTGTCTGTCCACTCCTCGGGTCTGCAGTGAGGAGAGCAGACTCCAGGCCTGCCAGCACCAGATCAGAAGGCAGAGGCTTTGGTGGCTCACAGGGCTTGTGTGTCTGCGGGCTGGGCATTTAGGGTTAGCGGGTGGCTTGGTGGTGGTGGGGCCCTGTCTCCAGTAGCTGTCCCTTTGCCCTATCTCCTTCATACCCCCTGCGAAGCAGGGCTTCTGCCCCACAACGTCACCAGTGGAGCCTGGGAGGAGGGAGGAGACAGGAGGCTGGGACAAGGGGGTGGAGTGGGGGGAGGAGGAGGAGGAGAAGGAGGGAGGGTGAGCTGGAGGCAGGCAGGGCCAGAGGCCCTACAGATGCTGGCTGCGCAGGAGCGGCAGCCTGGGACTCAGAGCTTTCTTCAGCCTGCGTGTGGGGGCCGTGAGCTCAAGAGTGCTGTTTGCAGGCCCCGGACGTGGCCTGAGCTCAGGACGTGGCCTGAGCTCAGGACCCACCGAAGATGACGTGGATCTGTCTGTCCTGCATGCTCTGGGTAGGTCTGGCTGCTTTAGCTGGGATGCTGTACACACCTCCTCCCCCGTTCCCTCGTCATCCTTAGGCTGAGAGCCTGTGGTGGGGGGAGTGTTGGTGGCAAAGGAGGGGACCCTCCCTGCCTCTGGTGGACGGAAGGACAGACATACTTGAGCAGACCCCCAGGCCGTGTCCTTTCCAGTCAGCAGGGCCCACGCACGGCCTGGTTCTACCGGTCAGTACATACCCCTTTCGCCCCTGCCCTGCCCACTGCTCTCATCCCCAGTTGAGTCCAGAAGCTGTAAGTAGAAGGAAGCCATCAGGAAGTTCTATTTCTTTTTGGAGCCTCTTCTGCCTCCACCCGCACTCCCACATTGGGATGAAAATTCTTTACCCCTTCAATTGCTCAGCCCAAGAGTTTGAGGAAGGGGCTATGGTAGGGGCCTGGAGAACAGGGAATAGTGACCTAGCAAATAAAAAAAGCCATGCTGGAGGAGAGTTCTGCTCTGATTCCATCACTTTTATCCCTCTGGACCCAATTTCAGCTTCTACCCGCTGCCATCCCTTCCTCCATAGCCTCTCCCGCCCCCCACCCCTGGCCTCTTCTTTTTCCCTTTTTGTTCCCAGGTTCAGGAAAATGTGTGTTAGGGTGACTGTCCCTGAGGGGTGGGCATGCAGGGTCTGGGGGCCACATGGTAAGGGTTAAAAGTCTCGAGGCCAATTAGGGGCAGAGAGGGCCTGGGAGAGGGCCCACCACTGCGGGATGGTTGGGGGCAGGGGCAGGAGACCCCTTCCTCAGAGGGGCTCCGTGGCTGTCTGGGCAAAGGCATGCACTGGGGTCAGGAGGGCGAGGAAGTCATCCCTGGCTGAAGTTAATGTTGGTCTTTGAGAGAATGAGCTGGGGGGAGGGGGCTTCAAGCCTGGGATCCAGATGTGGCCTTTCCTGCCCCTTTCCTTGTTCCCGCCAGTCGTGGGGAGCCGTGGTGGTGGGGGGGGCCTCTCTTGGCCTAGGCAAGCTCGGCCTGAGTATAGATGTGAGAGATCAGACTTGGTCAGTCAGGTGTGCTTGGGGCAGGGCGGGGCAGGGTGGGGGAGGGTCTGGAGTGAGGGGGGTTGGGTGGAACCTGAGACTTGGGTTCAGGGATGGATCTGAAAGGTACCTGGAGTATCCTGCACAGAGGGTGCATCAGTGGTTCTCTGGGCTGGTGCTGACATCTGTAAAAGGGGAGCCTTGACCAGGTTCATCTCTCCAGGCCCTTCAGGCTTCTTCCGACAGGCTCTGGAAGGCCTGCGGACTGTGCCAAGGACAGAGGTGGGCAGTGAGGGAGCCCTGCCGTGGGAGGGATGACAGACTTCTGGGGGCGATGTACTGCTGTGGGTCGAGAGAGGGCCACTTCAGCTGAGAAGTCATGGGAGAAGCATGTCACCTTGGTGACAATCAATCTCCCCATGAGTGAACTGAGGACAATGAAAGAGAGTTACCGAGGGGTGGGCCCAGTACCCTGTTGATGTTACTGCCCTCCCTAAGATCTGGGAGAAGGTACTGGGGACCAAGGGCAGGTGTGGATGCTGCCACTTTGGACTTCTCTAAGCCCCTCCCCTTGCGCCTTTTTGTGCCTTCTCTCTTAGTGCCTGCCCAGCTCCTGTCCCTCCCCAGCTCTGTGGGATAACTTGGTGGGTACTTTTCTATGGGAATGAGAAGAAGCTGGTGGGAGTGGGCTGGCAAAGAGGTTGTGCCTGTATGCTCATCGCCAGAGTGGGCCAGAGTCTGGGGGAGTGTGAACTGGACAGCGGACACACTCCTTACCATGTCCATGTTCTTGTCCTCTCTCTCCAGTTGCCCGAGGTAGTAGTACCAGTAACCTTCCTCCCTTCCGGGTGGGCCTTGTTGGGGCTAGGGTGTATGTTTATGGCAAGGAGTGGAGGGATAGATGGCACTAATCATGGAAAGGGGGCAGAGAGGCCCTGGAGACCTTGCCAAGGGGGCTGCTTTTGCCTTGAGAAGCACTGGTGGCTAAAGTCTGTAGCCTTTGACACCAGACAAAGCTAGGCTCAAATCCTAGTTCCAGCATTTACCAGATGGGCAGCCTTGGGTAAAACTAAGACTCTTTCCTGAGCCTTAGTTTCCTGATCTGTAAAGTGCACATCTTGTATGGCTGGGATGAGGACAGAGATAATGTATGTAGAAGACAAGGCACCCACATACACCGTAGGTGCTCAGTAAGTCCTGGCCCTCCAACTCTGAAACTTGCTATTTGTCTTACAGGAGCCCCCATATTCCAGATCTTGTGTGGGTAGAGGGTCTCCCTGGGATGGGTGTTGTGGCACAAAGTCCCACCTCTGAAGCTCCTGACTGCCCAGGGACTCTGCCCAACTCTTCTGGGGCCAAGAACTAGCTGGGTCTGTGGCCTCAGGGAGGTAAATCGAGGCATGGTCTGGAATAGACACGTCTTGTGCTCCATTGTGAGTGCACGTGTGTCTGTGTGTGCACATGTCCCTGATGAGGACAGCTGCAGAAGTTTCTTCCAAGAAGTAATATATCTGTAATGCATAGTTTTATAACAAGCTCTAGGAATAAAATTCACTTTATTAGCTGAGGAGCATAGTAAATATATTATGCATAACTTGATTTTCTCAGCAAATGTTCCCATTTGCTATTACATATTCAAGTATGGCTTATTTAGAAAATAATTATATGTCTATTAATAGAGGCTTTTTGGTGTGCTGATGGAGTTAGAGCTGCAGGCTCTTCCTTCCAGAGGGACTGGCTCTGTTGTCAGCAAGTGTGAAGGGGCTTATTAGGGTGGGGCTGGAAGAGCCACAAGGCAGGACTGGGCCTAAGTATAGCCCTTCCCTGCCTTGAGCAAGCTGTGTGGCCCAGGGCCCGTCACTCAACTTTTCTGGACCTCACAGAAGCTTGGATAGTATTCCCTGAGGCCACTTCCAGCTGCACACAATGAAGTGTTCTCTTTCTCGGAGCTGGTGTCCTTCCCAGGACTAAGCACACGTTTTTGTCAGAAGGGTCCTCGTGAGCCCCCAGGTTCCTGGGGTGCATTTCCTGTCATGTCAACCCTACTCTGACCCCTCGGCCTGAACTTGCTCTCTTGAGTTTCGTTCGTAGGTATGAGCTGGCCCACTCGGGGCCTCCTGACATGGGTTTGGGAACTAGGCTGGGCTGCATGATACTCAACAGGGTCTTACTTAAAAATCTCCTTTTGCAAAGTTTTTCAAAATGACCTTTGAGGCACAGCATCAGGGAGAAACACTGTTTATCAGAAGGTTTCACAGGAAGTATAGCGTGCTGGCTGAGAGTGCCTTACCTGGGTTTCATCCTGGCCCCGCCCCTGGGTAGCTGCGTGACCTTAGGCAAGTGGCTTCATATCTCTGTGCCTCGGTCTCTCCACCTACCTGTAGGGTTGTTAGGTTTTAAGTGAGCTAACACACATATACATTTAGAGTAGCGTCTCTCACATAGTAAGAGCTCAGGAAATGGTCGCTCTTATTATATGATGCACATTTTCAAGGCTGCACCAGAAGTTAGAGTCAGAACTAGAACCCTGGTCTCCTGCCTCCCCATCCAGGCTGCCCATTCTGAGAACACTTCAGGGTAGGGCATGTGGGGCCAGTGTGAACGGGCGGTCAGGATGGTGCGAAGGCCAGGACGGGCAGGCCTTCTCCTGCAGGCGGCGGGCACAGTGGGCAGAGCGCAGACTCTGAAGCCAGCCTCCCTGGTGCAGATCCTGGCTCTGCCACTTACTAGCTGTGCTGTCAGGGGAAGTTATTTATCCTCTCTGTGCTTCATCTGTGCCTTGCACAATTTCATTTGAACCCCACTCTAATTCTCTGCGGTAGGAAGGGCAGGGACCACTAGTTCCAGTGTCCAGCCCTGCTGGGGGATTCACGTGGCTGCTGGGTTTAGTGTTCCTGGACAGAGGAGGGATGTGGGCTGGGGGCAATTGATCTGTGGGTTGAGGAGATTGGTGGGGAGTGGCCCAGGGATAGGGAACAGTGTTGGGGAAGTACCGTGATCAATAAACTGTCCAGTCATTTGGCCATCTGAGCCCCTGCCCACCCATGGACCTGTTCAGTCACCTCACAAGTGATGATGAAGTGCCGACTCTCTTTAAGACGCTTACAGATATTGGGCCAATGGTTATGCATAGATGGGTGCTACCAAGAGGGGAACTGTGGGGACATTTAAGGGAGGACTTAACCTAGACTGGGGGAAAGGACAGGTATCAGGAAAGACCTCTTGGGAGGTGAACTTTAAACTAGATCCAAAGATGAAGCCGAGAACTCAGAAATCCCAGTGCAGGAAGTGAAAATAACTGAGGGTGGATACGATGGGCTAAGCTGGCAGTAGATGGTCTTTGGACAGGGGACACTGACAGTGTAACTCTCAGGTCTCCTCGAGGTGGCCACAGACTGTGGCTGTTGACGTACTGTGAAGAATGGTGGTAGTGAAGTGGTTAAGGACTTGGGACCCTGCCACAGACAGACCTGGATTTGAATCTTTGTTCCCTTCTGCCCTGCCTGTGTGTCCCAGAGCAAGTCCTCAGCCTCATGGGGACGTCGTGAGGAGTCAGCGAGGGATCGGTGCCAGCCTCTTGCCGTGGCGCCTGGCCCATTACTGGGGCTCAGACTATGCTCTCGCTGAGCTCTCCCTCTCCAGGAGATGATTTCACTTTTGGGCACAAAATGGACTTGGGACTTGATGCTCAGAAATGTTGGGATGTGTTTTATGAAGGAACCAAGTGAGGGAGAGAGAGAGCAGGCTGATGCGGAGACGTTAGCTCAGAAACCAAGTCAGGGACTGGGGGTTACCAGGTGGAATCCTGGGTTCCCCAAGTCCCCACATGGTCCTCTGTCACGTGGGAGGGGTTCAGTTAATGCTGCTATCTTCCCTCTGCCCTCCCCTAGAGATCCAGGGCTACTGGGAGTCAAATAGCTTTCTCCTCGGCCAGGTGATGCCAGCGGGGGTGGGGTGAAGGTGAGGGTGACCTAGTATTCTCTCCCGTGAGGGCAGGTCAGTGGGAGCGGGTGTAATTACACCAGGGGACACGTGGCAACAACTCCATTTGATTCATTCCTTCGGACTTGTTTTGGGATCATGCTATTTTGGGACATGACAGACATGGAGCAGAAGTACATGCAGACATATGCCCCCGACCCCCTGCACACACAAGGAACGGCCACATCTAGGGAGCATTTACTATGTGTCAGGTGCTGTTCCAACTGCTTTTCAGGCATCTTCTCCTTTGATCCCCACAATAACCTATGAACGTTACTATTGTTAGCTCATTTAACATGTTAGTAAAATGAGGCAGACAGGAGCTAAGCAACTTGCCCAGGATCAGCTAGCTAAGTGGGACAGCAGCGGAAAGTTAGAGTGCCATGTGATGGAATGCCAAGAAGGTGCCACTGAGGAAAGGAAGGGACGCATGCGAGCGCCTGGTCTGAATCATGGGGAGACCACCATCCAAACTGAGGAACGTTCTGCAAAACAGCATGGACTATTCGAAAACATCGGTGTCATCAAAGAGAAGTCGGAAGGTGCAGTGCTGTATTTGGATGAAAGCAGGTGAAAGCAACCCAGCAACTGAGTATAACGTAGGGTCTTAATCGGATCCTGAGTCCAAAATTAAAATACTAAGACAAAGACTCAGCTATAACAGATGTTATCAGGGCAAAAAGGGAAGTTAAAGAATATGAACTGAATGTTAGATAATAGTGTGGTATTGATGTTGAATTTCCTGAGTGTGACGGTTATATTGGGGTTTAGGCAGGTGACAGAGACAGAGACAGAGAGAAAGAGGGGGCAAATGTGGCACAATATGAACGTCTGGTGAATGGAGGTGAAGGGAACATGCAAGTTCATCTTTTCCAGAGCTTTTAACTTTTCAAACCAAAACAAGAAGGCAGCAGTGGCGAGATTGATTTTGATCCTGGTGGTGATGGTGGTGGGGTATCTGGAAAGCTCTCCCTGAGGGCATGAAGCTTGAATGAAGCCTTCAAGGATGCTTAGAAGCTTGGCAAGCCGAGAGGGGAGGAAGGGCATCCTGGGACAAGGGAACAGTAGAGCGGAGGCTCAGAGGTGGGTGCAGGGCAGGGAGTTGGGGGGTGGGGCATGGGTTTCTTGGCTGCATATGGACCAAAGCCACTTTGCCTGCTGGCTCCAGGGAGTCCAGGTTTTATCCTGGATGCATGGAGAAGCATGGGAGCGTTTTGGGGTATGAAGGGATTTCAGTGACCCCGTAGAGTTGTGCTCCTTAGAAGCTACATGGAGACTATGTGGGGAAGGGGACTTAGTGTTTGGGACGCAGTTGGAGGCTGTTGCCTTAGGCAGAAGTGACAAGGCCTCCAGTAAAGCAAAGGCAGTGGGATTAAAAAGCACATGAGGGCCAAGAGGGTGTTTAGGAAGCAAAACGCAGCCTCTGGCAACTGGTTGGATTGGAGGGTGAAGGGCGGGGAGGAGTTGAGAGTGATTCAGAGTTTTCCACTCGAGGTGACCAAGAACACGTTCAGGACATTAGCTAGTTAGGGGATTGTGTGTGTGTGTGTGTGTGTGTGTGTGTGTGTGTGTGTGTGTGGCGGGGAGGGGTAGGTGGGTAGGGAATGCAGGTATGTACGATGCGAAGGTGAGGTGGCGTTGGGAGGGACTTCCATGGAGGTGCCCTAGGACTCCTAGATGTCAGCCGGCAGCTCCATTGGGATTCTAAGCCTTCCCCATAGAAATGATGGCTGACGCCAACCAGGTCCTGGTATCTCAACCCAAGGCAACAGGGTATGGAGGATGGAGGGCCAGGAGGCAGGGAAGAGTGGAGCTGACTCTCCGGGTCCATCTTAGGCCTGTGTCTTCGTGACTCTCTTTTGCAAGGCTCCCCAACTTACGGACTTCTTCCGCTCCCCACATCAGCCAGGGCTGCTAGTATTGGGCACAAGGAGCCTCGCTGAGCAGGGCAGGGGAAGTTCCTTGAGGAGGAGGCAAGAGCTCAGGAGCTGAAGGACCTCTAGGGTTATCACTCCCCCTTTGTCAACCCCCGACCCCCGACTACCAAGCTCTGCCCCATGGGGCAGGGAGGAACCAACAAACAGCCTTTCCCATCCCAGGGCCGAGGACTCCCGCCAAGGCTGTCCCAGCCAGATGTGCCACACCCCTCTGGCGGGGACCTGCATCTGGCAGGCAGGTTTGGCTGAGTGGAGGCTGGGAGGGAGAGGATCCCCCTGAGGGCCAGGAAAGCCCTCTGATGCTGACTGGGCTTGTCACGGGGCCAGGGCCTTGGGCTTGGAGGGTGGGGAAGGATGACGTCCAGGCTGGGACCATGGCCCTCTCTGGGCTCTGGCTCTGGAGGGAGGTGGGCGTTGGAGAGACCAGGCAGCTCCTGCTGTGGCAATGCCTCTTCTGTCCCCCTGGTCTGTTAGGGGCTAATCCAGGAAGGCAGGGGCTAGGGAGTACCTTGTGAGGCTGTCTGCCCCTTGTTAGGAAAGTGATGGTCATTGTCATGACAGGCTACCCTTGTAGGAAGCTCTGGACTTTCTGGGCTCATTCAAACCTCTACCTGTAGCCGCAGAGCAGCCCTGGGCGAGGCCAGGGCAGGTATCTGACCCGTTTTCCTTCTTCATCCTGATTTTAACATAGGGTTGTTGGGAAGCTCTAACCATGTGTCCTTGCAGCTTCTACCCACTGGGCTTTGTTTTGCCTTCAGTAACCTCACAGATCATGCCCCGGCCCTTCTTACCACGACAGCTCCTTCAGATAGTCGAAGGTAAGAGGTTCACCCAGCTTAAACTCTCTCCCTCATCATCCCGGAACCCTTCAGACCTTTGTGGGTGACTTTTTCGACAAGATCACCAGAAACCCTCTCATAGCCGGGGGAAGTCAATGTCAGCAGAGTTGAAGTCATGGCCTAGGGCCACTCGCCTGGGGGCGGCTGAGCTGGTCTGCGCCTTGCCACCAGGCTTCCCCAGCATCTCAGAGAGAGTTGATGCCTCAGTAGAGACATCTTGTCTCCGCTCTTTGTGACTGTCAGCACGGTTCGCCCCAACTCCCCCAGTCCCCCTGTGATGGATCAGGTGAGAACAGGCACCCACAGAGCTGAATCAGAGAATTATGAGCCTTTATTAGCCGGCCGGTGACTAACTGTCTACCACGCAGGGTTAGAGGAGATCAGCCCCCAGCTTCCAGAGGAGGCAGCTTAAGACCATATCCTGGTGGTCGTCTGAACAAGCAAGCAAGCAGATTACAGGAAGCAGCAGATTATAGAAAAGCAGATTTGGGCTGTAAAGGCCTTACACAAAGCTAAATGTCCAATACAAATGTAAATGTCCTCAGGGAACTCTTAGATTGAACAGGGCCTAGCAACAGTTTCCTTAACTTCATCCTGGTGGTGGTCAGTACTTTCCTGGGGGCTGGCACCTGGAGATATCACTTCTCTGGGACTGATTTACTAGAAAGTTTCTTACTTCTACACCCCCATCTCAAATTGGCCCCCTGTTCCCCTACTCTGTCTACACTTAGACTATGTCGTCCAAATCCCTCATTTTCCTTTGGGGACAGCAAGGCCCAGAGAAGGCCACTGATGTTCTCAAGGCCACTGGCCTAGCAAGCAGGTCTCTGTACTCCTATCCCAGGTCTCCTTTAGCCAGAGAGCAGGATGGGGAGGTGGTGGGGGCGGGAGTGTGCTGGGCCATCGCCCAGGGGCTGCTTAGAGAGGCTGTGAGCGAGGCCAGCCAGTGTAGCTGAAATCCTGTTTCTGCTCTCCAAGCCCATGCAGGGAGAGATTTTGTAAAGTCACATTTTATGGGCTTGGGCAGGCAAGCCCAGGGCCCAGGGGAAAAGCCTGGGTGTTTGCTTGTCAGTCTGGAAGGCTCCGCCTGCTCCCCATCTGTTCACTGGGAAGCCAAGACCTTCTTTCGAGAGATTCCACTGTCCCACTGTGCTTTGGGGCGGAGGCTTCTTTCCCCGGGCTTTGGGGAAAGGGTTGGATTTGGGGTGTAGGCAGAGAAGTCTGGGGTATAACTGGAATAGGGAGCTCTGCCTGACTTAGTAGGGGTAGGAGAGGAAGGCTTGGGGGTTCCAGAGTGGGACCGAGACCATTGGGTGGTAGAACGTCCTGCCTGCCTCCCCACACAGGCCTTAAATTGAATCCCAAGTCCCCTCCCTGTGCCTCCTCCCACCCCAGGCCTGGGCTGCTGCAGTTGACATTTGGCTGCGTCCCTCCCTGAAAGTCTGTGACAGAGATTATCCAGAAGGCTGCCAGCCATGAGCTGAGATGGGTTAACAGGGGAGGTGAGACTTCAGAATGGAGGGGACTCACCTGCCCCTTGTTGTGGCATGGGGGACACTGAGTGAGGTCCAGAGCTGGGCAGTAGCCTACTCCCAACCTGACCTCACCGCTAGGGGAAGCTAGAAGCACTGCCCTAAAAAAAAAAACGAGCTCTCTGGAATATCAGAATCCAAGCCCTGCCGCCTGGCCTAGCCACCAGGGGGCACTGCTGGGTTCCTGGCTCCTCCACCCTCTGCTCTCCCCGCCACCTCTGCCCTGGGCTTTGTCTCTGCTCTCGCCATCTCTGTCTGCTTGTCTCTTTGCCTTTTGAGACAATAACAAACGTCAGAGAAGTTATAAATACAGTGCAAAGAACTCTTTTTACACTGAGCTACTTGAGAATAAGTTGCCACCACCCCTAAATACTTTTCTAATTTTCCTACAAGGACTTTCTCTTGCCTAACCCAACACAGCCATCAATGTCAGGAAATTGATATTGATACATGACTTCAATTTGTCTCATCCTCAGACCCTACTGAAGTGTGGCCAGTTCTGTCCTTATGGCCAGTGATGTTTTTTATGGGCACGGAAAGAATACCGTTCAGAACCAGCCATTGCCTTGGGCTGTCATTTCAGTTTGGAAATTGCCTCGGTCTTTCCTTGACTTTCGAGACCTTGTGACTTTTGAAGGTGCCGAGCCATTTCATTGGTACACGGTCCCTCCATTTGGGTTGGTCTGATGTGCCCTCAGCCTGTGTCTCTGGCAGGAATGTTGCAGAAGTGCTGTTGTGTTCTCAGCGCATGCCTTTCGTGGCGCCCAATTTCCGTTCGCCCTGTTACTGGTGATGCTAACTTTGATCGTTTGATTAAAGTAGATGCTGCCAGTAAAAGTTACTTTTTTTTCTCCTTGATAATTTACAAGTTTGATGTGGGGAGGTACTTTGAGACTCGTAAATATTCTGTTCCTCATCTTTCAATTTATTCACTTATTTCATTTATGCCATTCCTGTCATTATGTATTTTGATGCTCAGATCTTCCTAGATTTAGTCTTTGGGGGCCCCTTCAAGCTGGCTCCTGTGTCCTTTTGTCTGTCCGTTCCCCTTGGAGTCTCAGGTTTCCTTTATAGTCCCTGTGTGTTTCTGTCTAATCTCCACATTCTCTGTGTGGGCTTGTTGGTCTCTGTCTTCCTTTGTCTCTGACTTTATCTTGGTCTTTTTTCCACTCTCATCTGACTCTCTGTGGCTTTTCTCTGTCTTTCTCTGCCATCTCTCTCTGTCTGTATCTCTGTCTCTGTCTGCTCTCTCTTTGTCTTTCTTCCCTCCCTCCCTTCTCTCCTGCTCTATCTCTTTGCCTCTTTGTCTCTCTGGCTTTCTCCCCGCCACCCCGCACCTCCCACCCCTCTCATTTTGTCTGTTTTTTTCTCTCTGTGTCTCTTGTGGCTCAGTCTCTTTTTTTTCCAGGACTCACCACTACAGTGTCTTCAGCTAGAAGTGCCGGACATGCTGGGTTTGTGGGACACTGTCACCCTTCCTACTCTGAACACACAAGTCTACCTCTCCAGCCCCTGCCCCAGAGCTGGGAAGCTCTGGAGCAGGGCGTGAGAGGGGGACTTGAAGGAAAAGAACTCTCCCCACAGAACGATTGTGTCTCTGTGTGTGTCCATGTGTGGTCAGACAGTGTCAGAAAGCTCTGTGCCTGGGAGAGGGGAAAGAGGGAGCGGCCAGTGCCTGTGTTCTGCTGGCCCCTGCTGCCAGAGCAGGGAAATGAATCGGATTAGACACTAGGATAAGGTGCCTTGGAGAGGAATGGTGCCTGTGGGCGGGGGATGACTTTTCTGGGGAGTCCTTTGAATGAGGAAGCTCTCCCCTTCCGCCTGAACCTGGGCTGGGGACAGCGGGTGGGAGGAGGGTGGTCCTAAGCATGGATGCAGAGCTCTGTGCCTAGAGCATGTTCCCATATGAGGTTACAAAGGACCGACTGTCAGAGCTTGAGGGGTGTCGTGCCCCAATTTGTGAAGCTTGGAGGGGAAAGCTGAGGCCTTTGGTAGTGGTGGGGTGGTGACTGGCCCAGGACCTCATGGCAGGTCTGACACAGAAAAGGCTTGGACAGCCAGCCTGCTTCTCATCTCATGCGTGTAGTATTGTAGTTTTAAAAAGGATATTTAACCTATGAATATATTCCTCATGCAAAGAATAGAGAATAAAAATAAAGATGGAAGGAGTCTTCTGGGCAGAGGCAGGGGGTGGTAGTGAGGGTGAGATGGGGAATCGTGCTTACCTGGCGGGATCTTGACCGGGACACCATGAGGGAGCCTTCTGAGGTGTGGTTGGTTACATGGGGCGTATGTACGTCAAATTGTATCGAGAAATCCATTTAAAATGAGCGCACTTTGCTAATAAGGTAAATTAAAAGCAAAAAAATAATTAAGAAACCATGGAGGGGCCCGTGACCCCTGGATACTGGTGTCTCCAGTTGTTGTTTGGTCCACAACTGGAGTCTGGGTCGCATTTATGGCTTTCTTTTTCCCTGGGCACTTCCTCCTAGAAATGGGCTTAGACCTTTCACATCTGCAAGGGCTCACACCTCCCCTTTCCCCATCATCATCCCCAGCTCCTTCCCTGGGACCCCAGCCTTCTGCCCGGGCCTGATCACTGTGCCTCTCTTCCCACAGCCGGAGGATCTGGAGGCCCCCAAGACCCACCACTTCAAGGTGAAGACCTTCAAGAAGGTGAAGCCCTGTGGCATCTGCCGGCAGGTCATCACTCGGGAAGGCTGCACCTGCAAAGGTGAGCAGCTGCTTGGGTCCGGGGGTTGGGGAGCACGTCTTCATGGGAATGAGATGGCCTGGGGCCAGGTCAAGCTAGGACTTGGCTTTGTATATGTCCTTGGGGTCCTGACCTGGTGCCAGGTTCTTATCTGGGGGAGGTGGGGGATGCTGAGCACAGCGGATGGCAAGAATGTGTATGTATGTGTGTGAATGGCACGTGGCAGGTGAGGGGTAGTGTGGAAATGGCATGTAGCCTGTGTGAGAATGACTGGTGTGACGTGGTTAGATGGCATGAAGAAGGTATGTGGATGGTACAGACAGCTTGCGAATGGCATGTGGAAGGCGTATGGATAGTATGTGGTGGCATGTGGGATTTGTATGGATGGTATGTGGTGGCATGTGGAAGGTTTGTGGGTGGTATGTGGAGGACCTGTGGGTGACACATGGAGACCGAGTGGTTAGCATGTGAATGGTGCATAGATGGTGTGAGGGTGACATGTACCTGGCACCAGGAGTACTGCAAAGATGCCAAGCCACAGTCCACCCCCTTGCGGCTGCTTAGGGGTGAGTTTAAGAGGCCCCGAATCAGACTCGGTGGAGGGCCTGGAGGCTGCCAGGCCTTTCCAATCAGTGTCCTCGTGTACTACCAGAACTGCCTGGAGTTTAGCTTTCCCCACTGCCAGAGAAGTCGGTATCTTGTCCCATATCACACAGTGAAATCAGCAGGGGGTCCCTGCACCCAATCTCAGTGACTGACACCCTCACTCACCCAGTTGCCCCATCAGATGCTTCCTTCTCCTTCACCCCCAACCCCCATAATTGCCAAGGTCCCCCATAACAGCTTGAGTCACTGGGCATCTCTGCAGCCAATCCAGGTTGCTGGCATCTGTCATCTGGACAACTGACTGCGGCCTCTTTGCCTCCCTTTTTCTGACCTACTCTCTTCAATCCACCCTCTGTGCCAGCTTCCAGTGGGACTCGATGTAGATCTAGTTATGTCAGTTCACCGGTATAGCTTTGGGAGCCCCCACTGCTCTCCAGACAAAGCATAGACCCGTTCCAGTGACTGCGAGGCCTGGCAGGAACCATCCCTTGCTAGCTTTCCGACCCATCCCCATCCCCTCTGCCCCCTCAAGTCCATATTCAAACCACCTGCACCTCTCACGGTTCCTCAAGTGCCAAGTATGTCAGATATACCAAAGGGGCCAGGCTTCTTCCTGCCCCGGAGAATTTACTCCATCTGGACTCTCCCCTTCTTCCTTCCCTCCAAACCATGTGGGGCTGGGCAGCTGGGCAGCAGAGCCTGGTGAACAATTATTAAAACACTTAATTTTAGAATGCTTGCATGCATGATCTCATGCAATGCTCATGGCACCCGGAGGTATCATCTCTGTCTTACAGAGAGGGAAACAGGCTCTGAGTAGGTAAGTTGCTTGCCAAGGCACAGAGCTGGCTGGATTGGAGTGGGGTTTTCAGGGTGTGTTTTTTTGGGAGAGGAAAGGCTTCTAGACAAGGAGTTTCAGATGGGTGTTGGAGGGTGGAGGAATAGATGAAAGAGGGCATTCCAGGCCAGGCCTGCTGTAGGCAAAGGGTGGAGAGAGGTTTGTGGTCTTTAACTGAAGGGCTGAGTTTAGGAAGCCAACAGGATATTATGCAATACCAAAATCAGCCACATGGTGTCATTGTCCTCCTAAGAGATCTGGCTGGTTTTAGGGTGGGAAAAATCCGGAAGGAATTGCTAAGGGTGGAGTTTTTTGCATTTTGCTGGCATAGCCATCACCCACCCCGCCCAGCCCTGCAAACCTGCTTAAGTTAGCCACTGGCCCTCCCGCCCCTGCTTGCCTGCCTTCCTTCCTTCCTTCCTTCCTTCCTTCCTTCCTTCCTTCCTTCCATTCTTCCCCAGTGTGCCGTCCCTTCACCCCAGTGACCCCCATCACTGCTCTGAAAGGAGGCAGCAAGGCATAGGGTAGAAGGAAATTCCAGCACACTCACTGAGACCTTGGGCTCATCTCTGGCTGTATGCTCTGTGATAGTTTGTGGTCCTAGGCTCCCCAGTTGACCTGACTTGAGGGCTCAGGATTGAAGAGGGGATTTGACTCCATGTAAATGGAAGGCTCCCAAGATGATCAGCGATGACCCTAGTTTTACCTGTTTTGGAGCCAAGCCCTGCTGGTATGAACCTGAGTGGAGGTTAAGTGGTCAGTGGGCTGCCAGGCTGATTTGGTGGCTCTGGGTATTAGCGAGAAGAGGCACTAACACCTTCTTCTTAGTTGTCAGGCACCTCCAGGTGTCAGGACTGGGCCATGGCAGGACAGGGACCAGCCCAGTAAGGGAGGACAGAAGGCTCATGGCTCTACAGGCCACATGTGCATCCTCAGCAAGAAGGCTGGGTCACCAGGCCTGGGGGCAGGGTTGGGCCACTGGGCTTACTGATGGGAGATGCAGGGTTGAGCCAACTCTCTATGCTTTGGAACCAGGTGGTCATGGTGGCATGCGATGGATAGACGCCTTATCCATCCATCCATCCATCCATCCATCCATCCATCCATCCATCCATCCTTCCATCAGGTACGGTTGTAAGGGTTGTTCCCTGGCTGAGAGGACAATTGCAGGCTAAAATCCAGGCCATGTTTTATTCACCAAGCCCAGTCCAAAGGGTTTGCTGGGCTTGCTCGTTCCTCTTCCAGTCTCCAGCTACAGCCTAATAACCCTCAGGACTAGTGGCTGGGGGTGATGGCTGGGGTGGGGTGTATGGAATGACAAGCCCCTGAATTCACAGTCTCATGGGGCTTGCAATGCTGAGGGAATTTCTGCTGCAGGCTAGGGGTAGCGGGGACACTTACATAGGTCTAAAGAGACTGGGGGATGTCTCCATCCCCTCTGGCTGCCTGCTCTGCAGCTATGATGGTTCTTCTACCCCTGCCCTCCTGCATTTCACTATTTAGTGTAATATGGCTGAAGAAGGTGGGTGGGAGATGCGGGTGGGGAAGGGAGTTGAAGAACCTAAGGCTGGTCCTGGTTCTGGGGACTCAAAGAGGAATAAAGAAGACAGAGAACTAAGGTGGTGGGACATGGGGGCATAAGTGTGACAGATATACAGGCAGAGAGTCCACTGAGACCGCGGCCAGTCCTCTGTCTTGCTGAGCCTGTTTGGAATACCATTTAGAACCTCTGGTCTAGTCCAAACCCTCATTTGGTTTGGACTAGACCAGAGGTTCTAAATGGTATTCCAAAAGAGCTGTAAGTTTTTTTTGGAGGTGCTTTAGAGGCCTGAGAGGGTAGGAAAAAGGGGAAATTCAAGGGGAGACCTAAGGGGCTGGGGCCTTGAAACCCCTGCCCACTTCAATCAAAGTAGCTCTGGATATATAAATCTATCCAGAGGCAGGATGGTACCGTGGTCTTGAACTTGGCTCAGACATTCTGAATTCAAATCACAGCTCTGCCCCTTACTAGCGAGAACGTAGGCAGATTGCTTCACCTGTCTGAGCCTTGGTCACCTCATCTTTAAAGTGGGACATACAGCAAACCTCCATCCTTGGCTTACTGTGGGGTTTAAATGAGATAATAGGCATAAAGTGTTCAGAACAGAACCTGGCACATAACGAGTATTCAATAAATATTAACCAATATCATTGAAATTCCATGTATGAGTTCATCTGTATGAGAGTTTGGCTACAAAAATAAAAGTTTAAGAACCACTGGATGGGATGATCTAGAGATTTCTTCTTGCTCCAACTTCAGAACCATGCTGTGCCTACTCGTCTGACCACCCCCTGAGATACCTCATATCAGTCAGAGTTCTCCAGAGAAAAGGAACCGATGGGATGTATGGATGGATGGGTAGATAGATAGACTGATGGACAGATAGATAGGTATAGATATTTATTGTAAGAAATTGGCTCATGTGATTGTGGACGCTTGGCAAGTTCAAAATCTGCAGGGTAGGCCGTCAGGCTGGAGACAGAGGGAAGAGTTGCAGTTCAAGTCCAAATCCAGTCCACTGGCAGAATTCCCTCTTGCTTGGGGAGATCAGTCTTTGGACTATTTGGGCCTTCATCTGATTGGAGGAGGCCCGTCCACATTATAAAAGGTGATGAGCTTTATTCAATGTCTATTGATTTAAATGTTAATCTTATCCAAAAACAAAACAAAACAAAAACCTTCACAGAAGCATCTAGAATAATGTTGAAGAAATATCTGGGTACCATAGCCTAGCTAAGTTCACATATGTTATAAACCATTACACACCCCTAGGTCAGGCCATGAAGGCAAGTCAGGCATGGCAGGGCTGTGAGGCCCGGTGGGCAGGTGGGTGACTGGGCCCATCTCTCTGCCAGCCAGGGAAGGAGCTGCGGCTGGCCAGGCATGTGGGCCTTTATCTCCGGGGTCAGGTGCACGCCGAGGCTCTGTGCTCATTTTCCGACCCAAGACCAGGAGGAAAAGGCCATTTAGATCCCAACAATGTTGGCTTCCTGTGTTCCCGAGAGTCAGGAAGCCACTCCAGGACAGAGTATGTGGAGCCTAGTGAGGCAGGAGCTGGCCAAGGGCTGGCGTTGGGGGTGTAGTTCTCCACTTGGCAGGTGACCTATGGACCCTTTCCCACCGTGGGGCTCTCAGCTCCTCTCAGGCCACTGGCTGGGCCTGGGCACCACTGTGTGGGGGCAGTATTGACACTGTGGGTGGAGATGGAGTTCCCAGGGCTTCCTGGTGCTCTGATGTGACAAGGTCACTCCAAGAGGGCTTCATCTTGCAAGGTCACTGGCTTAAAAGGCCACTGCCTTCTGTGGGAACTGGGAGAGGCCACGGTCCACTCAGGTGGGCTTGGTCCTGAGATATGTGTCTGGGGAGGACTCGGGCATCTGGGGGATGCCAGGAGGGGGAGGCGGTGGGGTTCCTGTCCTTGCTTTTCCCCAGTGAGAAATGGTACTTGATACAGTGAACATCCCTGTCAACTATAGCCCAGGGTTTCCTCTACAGTATTTGGGATGTTTTCCGGGTTGGAACTTGGGTTTCTCCCCCTTTTTTTGGTTGCACAGAGGAAGAGGGAGGGGATGATTGTGATGGAGAGACAGAGCTGGGCTCAGCACAGGCTCTCACAGCTGGAAGAGGGCGTGGAGACCGTGAGTGAGAGACGGCAGGGCAGGGCGTGGTGGGGACAGGATTTGGAGAGAGCGGCTCTGCCAGAAGCATTTCTACTAAGAACATAAGTCTTTGTGTGTTAAACATTGAGCCGGCTAATGAAGACAAGGGTGCAGGCCCCATCTACTCTGGGGGGTGCCAGCTGAATGCCTCATTTGCAGAGCTGGAGTCTGAGACCCAGAGACGCGGGGAGTGATTTGCTTCACGTCACGCAGCTACGCAATAGCAGTCAGGACTGGAACCCAGGTCACCTGACTAGGCGATGGGGGCTCTTCATGAAATAATATGACGATGACGAAAATGCTGGTGCCAATAGCGATCCCTCATAGAGAGCAGACTCTGGGCCAACCACATATATTAACTCGTTTAATTCTCACAACCCTGTGAGGTAGTTGCTATTCTTAACCCCACTGAATAGATAAGGAAGTGAAAGCTCAGAGTGGTTTGGTAACTTGGCCCAGATCTCAGAGCAAGTGCATGACTGCATCTGAGCTGAGAACCGGTCAATACGTAGCCAGCAGGTTAGGGGACAGATGAAGAGCAGGACCAGTGGATGAAGGATCAGTAACTCTTAGTGGCCCCACCCCTTCACCAGGCTTGAGCATAAGTAGTTTTTGCAGTGATGCTCTCGGGAGGCACTGACCGGGGTCCCCACTTGCCGTCTCCCAGCAGGGGCTGCAGCTGCAGCTTGGGGCTCACTCACCCTTCACCAGTGTCTGTTCCATTGTCCCAGAATGTAAGCCCTGGTTCCAGGAGTTTAGACTGGGGAGAACCCTTCCACTCTGAAATTGACTGCACATTTATTAAGCCCCATCTGTACGTCAGAGCCTGAGCTAGGGGAAGGGCAGGATGCAAGGCTGCAGAATTTAACAGGACCTCCCTTTCTGCCTTAGAGAAGCTGTTCGATGTGGGGGAGAACAGATCTTAAAGGGTTACTCAGTGCAAGGGGTGTGAGCTGAAGATTCTGAGAGCACAGAGCGGGAGGACTATCTTTGAATGCCTGATTATTCAGGGAATGACATCTCTGAATTGGTCCTTGAAGGATATTTATGAGCTCACCATTCCTAAAACTGCTCCTTGCAGACTCACAGTCTGATGTGGTAGGTAGAGATCTCTTTTGGGGCAGCGGCTAGAAGTGTAGGCAAGACCAGGCCACGCACAGTTGAGGAGCTGGACAGAGGCTACGGAGCAGGGAGCGATATGATCAGTTTGCACTTGAGAATGGTCTGTGGCTCTGTGGACTCAAAGGGCACAAGGCTGGCGGAAGGATAACTGATCTGAAGTGGTGCAGTGGTGGGCAGCTGGCGAGGCAGGTTGAGATTCAGCAGCTTCTTTGGAATTCCTTTCTGGGCTAATAATGACTAATTGCTTAATAAGGTGAGCAAAGGGAAGAGGGAGTTATAGAGAGAAGCATGAGGGTACCCAGGGAGCAAGGAGGGACTCAGGAGATGACCTCTGGGTTCCTAGAGTCATCCTTTGGCCTCTTGATTTCTGAGGAATCCTGTGCTCTGGTTCTCTATTAATTATCTATAACTGCACAAAAAGTTACCCCAAAACTTAGTAGTTTAAAACAAATGCAAAATTATTACCTCACATAGTTTCTGTGGGTCAGGGATTCATGAGTGACTTAGATGGGTGGTTTGAACTCTGGGTGTCTCACAAAGTTGTAGTCAAGATGTCAGGCAAGGCTGAGGTCACCTGAGGTTCTGACTAGAGTTGGGGGAGTCTACTTCTAGGGGGCTTTGTCATGTGACAGCCAAGTTGGTGCTGGCTGATGGCGAGATGCCTCAGCTGTTCACCATATGTCCCTCTCCATAGGGCTGCTTGAGTGTCCTCATGACACGGTAACTGGCTTCCCCCAGAGTGAGTGATCCAATAGACCAAGGCTGGGCCACAATGCCTTTGATGACTAACCCTCAGAAGTCACACACCAGCATTTCTACAATGTCAAGTGGGGTGTATAAACCAGCCCAATTCATCGTGGCAAAGGACTAGGGAAGGGTGTGTACACCAGAAGGCGAGAAACACGAGGGCCACCTTGAAGGCTGGCTGCCACGGCTGCCCTTTCTGTAACACATCTGAAGGTGCCACTGGTCTGGGGAGTGAGAAGCCAGCAGAACGGAATGGCCAAGTTTCAAGTTACAAGTTACGGCAGGAAGACTCACATTAGAGGGTAGGGAATATTGTCCTGTGGGAGACATCCTGAGAAAGGTGACTAAAATAGTAAAGGTACTTTGCCTGGAGGGCACCCAGGGCAAGAGTGCCTCCCGGGGATTAGAGGGGCAGGTGCTTCTGAAGGTGTAAAAATCTATCCTTCTGGGGCTTGGCCACGCCTGCCACTTGAGTTCTGTTTGCTGAGCTTCTGCCTTCTGAGCTTCTGCCTTCTGGGCTGGGGGCTGGGGGAGGTCTTCCTTCACGCCCCACCTTAGAGCTTTCAAGGACAAGCTCTGCATTCCAGCCCGCAGGGAGCACTCAGCCTATTGTACTGCAATTGCCCAATGATTTCTCCATCTGCCCTCCATTCAAGGGCATTTGTTGCGTCTGCCCACTGAGTGACAGGCAGGGCTGCCCTGTATGGTCATGCAGGCCATTCGCTGCCGAAGGCGCGTACCTGAGAGAGCCCTGAAGTCAGTCTGTGCTTTGCTCACCCAGCCACACACCCAGGTTCAGGGCTGAGTCTGCCTGGAGAAAGGGCACCCTCTTGCCATTCCCACAAAGATACTGTACTCGGCTGTGTGTCCAGCTTGTCTTCCCAGAGGGTCTGGAGTAGAAACTGTTGTAGCTACTGGGGATATGGGATGAGTGAGACAGGCACGCTCCCTGCCCTTGTGTGGGGAGGTGTACTATATATACACGAGCAAGAATAACCCAAAATGACTTCAGATAAGAAGGAAATTATCAGGGTGCTGCTGGGAAGTAATGATGGCCAAGCTTACTGTAATTTGGGTGGTCAGGGAAAGCCTCTTTGAGGAGATGGCTTTTAGGGGATTCCAGAAGTAAAAGGATTTGACTTGGTGAACAGTGGGAGCGCTGAGGGGAGGGAGAACGTTTCAGGCAATTAGGACAGCAAGAGCAAAGGCCCTGAGGTCTGAAAGAGCTTAGTGCATAGTGCATTGTGAGGCTGGAGTGGACACTTAGGGGTGCCTCCATGGTTATAGGAGATGTTGAAGGGAGGATGTGGCTTAGGAAAAGAGTATGATGGGCATGATTAAATGTGGGTGCACATAAACTCCAGGGGAGATCATCAGTCAGGTCAACATTTATTAAGCCTCTACTGTGTACCAGGCACTGTGTAGACTGTGTGTGTGTGTGTGTGTGTGTGAGAGAGAGGGGGGGGGGAGAGGAAGGAGAGAGAGGAGGGGGGGGGAGAGAAGGAGACAGGTTCCTTCCTTGAAGGAGCACAACTGCAGGGACCAGAGTGTACAATATACACTCTGTGGTAACACAGAGACAGCTTGGTCCCTTCTGTAGGAAGGTAGGGAACAGTGAGCCACGCCTCCAAAGGAGGGCCCAGGACTTATTCTGGAAGGCCTGGGGTTTGATTAGCAGAAGAAGGGGAAAGGTCCCTCTCTCTGGAGGCAGTGGCCTAGTGGGGGACCTGTTTGGCTGGAAGAGCCTTCCAAGCTCAGGCCACATGGCCTGAGGCTTTCTCAATTTCACATTCCAGGGCCAGAAAAGAAGGCATGGGGGGTGGGGGCTGGGGAGGCGGCTGCTGTCAGAGTGGAAACACTTTCTGGAGGTGAGTTGCCATCTGGAAGAGTGGGGTGGTGGGGAGAGAGAGAAGCAGGAAGCCTACCTAGCCTGATGGGCATAATTTGACGTGGGGGGCCAGGTGTGGGCATGTCCTGCCGGGGCCAGGGGTGGAGAAGTCCCTGAACTAGGCTGACTGGCTGGTGGGGTGAGGAAAGCCTTGCTCAGCACCGGCTGAGTCACAGGCCTGAGCTGGGGCCAGGACTAGGTTCTGGAAGAACAAGGTCCCAGGCGAGGGCCAGTGGCCAAGGTCACATCCCAGACTCCACCCAGTGTGCCTCCTGGCTTCCCCCCAACCCCCACTCCCACAGACAAACCAGAAGCCTTAGGGTAGGGAGCCCCTGAGCCTCCTTTGGCAGCTTCAGGCCTTCATCTATGCCTCAGTCTCCCCTACTGCATTCTGCTGAGAACCACATTGGCTCAAAGCTGGAAAGGGGTTGGGAGAACTGTAGATCCAAGAGGTGGGGAAGCCAGCTATGGCCAGGGGCTGTGGCTGTCCAGGATTTGGTGTCAGGGTGCTTCCCCTGCCTCTCCCTCCCCAGTGTCCCCAACCCACATGCCTCAGCAGGCCCTGGCAGCCAACAAGGCCAACTCACCCCGTGCAGAAACTCAGCTCATGGACCCCTCACCCCATCTGTGGGACAGGACTGGGTGGGAGGGAACCACCAAGCCCCCTGGGTGGAGGGCCCTGTGGTGGGGTGTGCAGGGCTAGGGCATTCCAGGCTGTGGGAACCCCTTAGGAAATTTGATTCCAGCTTCTGGTAGTGGGAGGGAGTAAGTAGCAAGTCTTGTGTGTGTGTGTGTGTGTGTGTGTGTGTGTGTGTGTCTGTTTTAAGTCATGCAAGTGAAATCTGTGAGTCTGAGCATCTGTCCACATGTCTCTGTCCCCATGTCTGTGTCAGGCTGCACTCTGACGGTCTCCCATGAAGCTGTGTGTGTTGGTAACCCCCCAGTCAGAGGTTTTTCCTTGGCACGAGTGTGGGTGTGTGAGGCTATGTGTGCCTGTACGGCTCAGTTTTAAGTAGTTATTAAGTAGTTATGAGTGTCTGTGTGTGTGTGTGTATGGGTGTCAATGTGTATGTGTGTGTGCATGATCCTCTCCTGGACCATGAATTGAGTCTGTGTGTCTGGGGGAGAATGAATGTGATGGTGGCTCCCGTGCCTGCCTGGTGTGTGCGGTAAAGGGAGAAGGCCTCCTCTTATTCCTTGGAGCAGCTGCCGTGGGGCTTGGGGTCGGGCCACCTCTGCCCCTGGCAATGATCCAGCGGAGGACTCGATCCCCTTCCCTCCCCCGGCTCCTCCCACCTCCCCGCTCCTGCTGGAGGGGCTCTGGCAATGGGGGCTCCGCGCCCGCCCGGCCCACAGGTCCGCAGTCCCCGGGCGTTCCCGCCCTGCAGGCCCCGGGAAACTGCGGCAGCCGCCCCCTCTGCCCCCTCCTCTCTGCGTCCCTCCTTCCCTCCTTCCCTCCCGAATGCGATTGCGGGCGGGGTGGGAGGAGATTTCGCTGGAGTTTCCATTTCATACCTCGCGGCTAAACTTTCTTTCTGTGTCTCGCCCTCTTGCAGTCTGCAGCTTCTCCTGTCATCGGAAATGCCAGGCCAAGGTAAGGGACCGTGGGGCAGCTGGCCCCATGGGAGGCTTGGGGACGGGACCTTCTCGGGGTCCTGGGACGCGAGGTGGTGGTGGGGGCGCCAGTGGGGGCGGGGGCGGTGCCCGGGTCGTCCCCTCCTCTTCTCTTTGTTTATGCAAACTTCCCCGGGAGCGGGGCTCAGGTCAA
>PVKZ01003628.1:0-122062 GCA_004027375.1 Macroglossus sobrinus | reverse complement strand
GTGTGTGTGTGTGTGTAGTTCTATGCAATTCAATTCATATTCATAGATTCATGTAATTACCACTATAGTCAAGACACAGAACTGTTACATCACTATGAAGTTCCCTTGGGGCCACCCTTTTGTAGTCACACCCATCTTCATTCCCCCTGTCTGTAACCCCTACCAACCGTAAAACTGTTACCTGTCTCTAAAATTTTTTTATTTGTGAGAATTATATAAATGTAATCATATAATATGTGTTTGTTAATTTTTAAGAAACATAACCATATTATTTATATTATTCTGGATCTCTATTTTTTTCACCACTTAAAAACAAATCAGAGGCAGTCCTATATGGCAATGCACATTTGTAATTATTTATATATATATATTATATATACACAGATATGCATGTATATCAGAAAGAATATATATGATGATACACATACTCATAAAAAGAAAAAATGCAGATTCAAAGTAATATAAATATGATTTTATTTGTTAAAAATGAATACCACCACTCTTATTGATTCTAAACATAGAATCATAATATATACATTTTTTAACACCCTATTTTTTTTTCAACAATACCACTCAGAAAATCCTCCAAGTCAAACATTGTATTAATTTATGCTCCAATGCTAAATGATAGTCTAAGGTTTGGACATATTCTACAGTGTGGAGTGATATTTACCCTCTCTAATAATGAAGGAAATTTGCTTTGTTTCTGTTTTTTACATTAGCAACAATGTTGTAATAAGCACACTCTGTGTGGTAGTTATATATATATATATATATATACACATACATATATATATTCATATATTCATATATTACATATTTAATATATAATAATATGTAATATATAACCATATATATTCTTCTGAGAGAGAGAGAGAGAGAGAAAGAGAGAGAGACAGAGAAAGAGCACATTTCCTGTTCTTACTGTAACAATTTACCACAAACTTGGTGGCTTAAAAGAAAAGGTTTTTTCTCTTTCCATTCCAGAGATCAGAAGTCCTACAATGGACTAGCAGTTCATTAGCAGTTCTATATCAGTAGATATAGAAGAGATACTGTTCCCTTGTCATTTTCATCTTCTAGAGGCTGTCTCTACTCCTTCCTAGCTACTTCCTCATGTCAATCCCACCTCTGCTTCCATCATCAGTCCCTTTGTACTAACTCTGATTCTCTGACCTCCCTTCTATAGTGACCCTTATGAATACATTTGGCTCTGGATAATCCAGGATAATCTCATCTCAAGACCCTTTATTAAATTACATCTGCAAAGTTTTTTATATCCTTATACTGTGTAAGGTAACATAGTTACAGATTCTGGGGATTAGGACCTGGACATTTTACAGGGGGGTTGGGGTGAATTATTCAGTCTTCCACATAGATGTTTCTATTTTATTTCCAAAGAACAAATTTATTGAAGGAGAAATTCTGAGTTGAATAGTGTGGTAGAGTCTCTTTTTACTCAGCAAATAAGAGACTAAGGTTTGGCTCTGTTCTTCACCACACTTTAGGTCTGAGTGCATTTTTCAATCTCACTGACTTTGGACTTGCTGTAATTCAAGAAATTTGACTATAAGGGTAAATTCTGGATGCTTTTGTGAGATTTTGCCTATATTATGAGAACAGACTCTCAACAGTGGTTGTTTCTTGAGGCTTTTTTCCTAAAATGAGAAAACTCATAGCAAAATAAGCAGAGCTACAAGTGATACATAGCCTAGTAACTGTGATTCTCGGGTTCTTTGTTATTGTAACAAAATCTGACTAATACATAGAGTATGACCATATTCAATTTTAATAGACATTGCCAAATTACACTATAATTGTTCTGTAGCAAGGCAAATTTACACAAACAACAAAAGGAGAATTTTTATCCTTGATCTCCACAAAAAAAATATATTATCACTCACTAAGTTTTGTCAAATGGTGGATATAAAGGTATACCTCTTTATACCTGAAAATTTATTTCTTTGATTACAGAAAATATGAGTATCTATAAATTTGATATTTATAACTGTTGACATTTTTCTTTTAGTTTTTTTTCTTTAAATTTTTAAGAGTTAAAGCAAATTATGTCAAATCTTTTCTATGATCAGGTTGGTAAATATTTTATATTTATCTAGTTTATTGTTTGGCTACTTACTATAATTACATTTATATTTATATATAACATAAATTATTTTTATAAATATATATTCTGAATTTTATACAGATAGATATATATTTTTTATATCTTCTTTCTTTTCTTGGTATAATGTTTACTCCTATGTTTAGAATGTCCTTTGATACTTTTGTTTTATTTATTTAATCATTTATTTTTCTATTTAAGGTTCTAAGCCATCTGGAATTTGTTTTTTCTATGATGTAAGACAGGCTCAAACTTAATTTCCTTCCAGATGGGTAGCCAGTTGTGCCAGCTCTACTTAGTTTAAACATCCTTTCCACCTCCCCAGCCCCCAACACTGAAGTGCTGCTTTAGTTGGATTTTAAATTCTCATATAAATATCGTGACCTCTTTTTGGATTCAGAATGTATACTCTCTGCTATAAAATTTTTCTAAGTCCTAAAGATATAGTAGGGAACAAAACAAAGTCCTAATTTTCCTAGAGTTTATACTTTAATACCAGAAAGCAAAATATAAATGAACCAATCAGTGTATCAATCAATCAATATTTAATGGTTATAAAATAAACCAGGGGGTAGAGTAAAAGAAGAAGGATGCTCTTTTAATAGAAGACCCAGAGATTTCTTTCTTTTTTAGGGAACAGAAACCTGAATGGTGCTACAGAGCAATCTATATGTATATCTAACAGCAGAGCATTTAAAGCAGAGGAAACAGCATATGTAAAGACCCCAAAATGGGAGTGTGCATGGCAAAGCTGATGTGGCTGGATAATTTGCTAGAATAGTTGAGCTCTTATCAGCCTCCTTAGAGACTAATGTATTTTATATTCTAATTCTAATACTATACTGAGTTGAACATAGGGCTGTTATGGCATGTTTGAATGTCAGCAAGTTAAGTCAACTTTCACTCTTCTAATTTTGACACTTTTCTTGGACATTATTTAGGCTTTATATGATCTTCTAGAATATTTTATTGAATTATCTTCTTTCCCCAACAAAGAGTGTGTAGATATATATCTATATATTCAGATAGAAATCTATATAGATAAAACTTACAGGTGGTTATTCTAATTGGAATGGACTTAATTTTTATATTAATTACTAGGAAATTGAAACTTATAGTAGTAAATTTTTCCATCCAAAGGTATGCCACTCTTTTTGTCAGATTTTATTTTGTGTTTTTTTCATAATATTTTATAGGATTGTATGGATCCTGTCTCTTTATGTTAAATTTATTTCTAAAATTTTAAATTTTGTGGCTATTTGCATTATTTCTCTTTTCAATAGCTATTGCTAGAATAGAGGAAATATATTTATTTTATACATTATTTCATATCCAGCCACCTATCAAACTTTCTTATTATTTCTATGTGTCTTCTCTACCAGAAATATTGTCTTCTCTCTATATACAACCTTTTAAAGAAAGGATAGTTTTGAATCTCTTCTCCTTAAGTGTTTAACAAAAAAATATTAATTCTCCTCTTTTTAAATACTAATGCAGATAGCAGTTATTTCTTCTAATTTCCTGATATTTATTGCACTAAAAAGTTTAATTTTGTTATTAAACTATATTTTTAAGTGTGGTTTTTGAGTTTTCATAAAGTCAGCTAGTTTCCCTTGCAATATGGTGATATATATAGAGTTATGTTGATATGTTCAAATGAATCTTAAGCTCAAAGACTAATCCTGCTTCATAGTGGTTTTCCAAATTTTCTTTTATGATTTAATTGTTTTCCCTTTATCCATTCTTTTTATTATTCATATATATGTATATATATATCCTTTTGATATATATATATATATATCCTTATTTATTGCATATGTCATTAACCTCCCTCTTCTTTGCATTCTTTAAAATGTTTATTACTTCTAAGATTCCTGACATAAGTTATCTTATTTAATTCCCATGATGATCAAGTAAAGGTGTAAATTTAAAAAAATAATAATTAACATTTATGGAATACTTATTCCTTGGTAAACATTATATAAAAATTATTATTTTTAGACTTTACACTAATTCTTTGGAAAAGATATTATTCTTACCCACATCTTACAGATGAGAAAAATAAAATATCGAACTGCATTTTACTCTAAAATTTCATCATCAGTAGTGCAATTGTAAAGGTCCATCTAATTAGTGGTGGGACTAAGAATTTGCAACCTTTTAATCTTCTAATTGCAGAGTGAGTACTCTTCACTGCTGTGTAAAGATCCAGGATAGATATGACCACTTATTTGGACTGATCAGGAAACTGGTGGAATATGTTGACTTGTTTGCTCATCCTCACTCAGCAAGTAAAAGGTGAAATAGAGACCAGACATCATGTCTTCTCATTTTAAGTATGTTTCTTTCCAGAATATAATATGTAATGAATACAACCTGTCCCACTGCAGAAACTGATCCGTATACAATCATTTCGACCTATTTGAAGATATTATAATACCATTTAGTTTAGCCGTGAGTAAACCTAAGAGATTCATATACATGTTTCCTATGCATTTTGTACTCTAACCTACTTTTTTATTGTTACTGCTGCTGTTTCTGCTACTGTAGATTAATCTAATTAGGACCATTGACTTTTGATTTCATTTTGAAAATTCATTCTATTTAATGTAAATTTTAACAACTAAAAGAAAAGATGAATTTAGTGGCAAAGCTTTTGTAAAATGCAAGGTGATTTCTGCTATTGTAAAGAGTGTATTAACAGAAAAACAACTTAAGTGATTTCCAAAATTCAAATCAAGTTTGAGAAATGTGACCTCATTCGAGTTAATGAATATTCACCGAGTCCTCATGACATGCTGGGCACAACGCTGGGCACAGTGGGAAAGAAAGAGATCACAAGAGCAGGCCTGCCTTTAGGGGGCTCTAATTCGACAGGAGAGACAGACATGTACACACACAGTCTTAATATTAGCCAGAGTGCTATAAGCGTTACAACAGAGGGACTGAGAAAGTACAATAGGGATATGAAGGAAAGAGATATTAACTCCAACTGGGCGAACTTGAGCAAACAAATAAACTCCACAGCTGGTGCAATAAAATGTGAGTTCAAGAAAAAAAAATGCTTTAGTTTTAATTGCCTTCGATGTTATTAGGCAAGCTGCCAAGAAATATTTTCTTCAATATTAAGTTTAAGGAAATCACTTTAAGAAGGAAAAAATTGATGTGTATAGTTATAGTCATTCTGAGGTTTTAGAGTAAAATATCCATACTGAAAATTACCTGAGTGGTCAGTTCTAAACACCAAATTATTTCTTCAATGGTGCAAACTAAGTTTCTAGATAGAGACTAACTTCCAAAGGTCACAAAGATAAATCAATGAGAAGTTAAAATTAAAACAAAAAAATCACATGACTTCCAATTGAGCTGGTTTCCTGCTTCACTGGATACTCTGCCCTATTTTGTATACCTTCATATATTCTTCCTTCCAAAAAATATATATAAGCCCTTTCTCTGTGTAGGTACCTACACTTGGTTCCTGCACTGTCACCGTCAAGTATCAGCTGAAATCTTCTCAGCCCATGATTTCTCGTACAGGGGAAAGGGAAAGCATGTGAGTGAGCGTGTAGCTTTCCCAGTTCTGTGGGGCTTTGACAAAAAGGTCCATTCCTCTCTTGTCCCATCCAGAGTACCGGTATATGACCTGAACAACTAACTGGAAGGCAGAAAAATGCTAGGAGAGTGGCAGATACAATGCTATAAAAGGCATTAAAGGGACTAGATCCTATTAACTACATTGCAAACTGAATCAAGAAGCCAGACCGCAAGCCACTGAGGGTACCTCCCCCAACTGCCCAAGGGTGCCACCAGTTCTCCGTGCACTTCATCCAAATTCCCCCACCCTCTGTGGCTGGCTCTCTGCATGTGATTCTAATGGTAGTGAGAGCGAGAGCTGAACATTTGCAAGCAGCTAGTGAGCACATAGGAAATACCAGCCCCAATCTGCAGATGACAGAGAGACCACAAACTTCAAATTTAGCTCCACCTCTGGAAAACAAAAGGGAAGCTAAAATTTGTATGGAACCACAAAAGTCCTGGAATAGCCAAAGCAATTCTCAGAAAGAACAAAGCTGCTGTCATCACAATTCCTAATTTCAAACTATATTACAAAGCCAAAGTAATCAAAACAGTTTGTTACTGACATAGAAGTAGACAAAACAAAAACAAAAACAAAAAACAAACAAACAAAAAAACAATGGAGCAGAATTGAAAGACCAGAAATAAACGTGCACATTTATGGACAATTAACATTGACAAGGAAGCTAAGGATACTCAACAGAGAAAGAATAGTCTCTTTAATAAATGGTTTGGGGAAGACAGGATACTCATTTGCAGAGTATGAAATTAGATCCCTATCATATACCATTCACAAAAATTAACTCAAAATGTATTAAATATTTAAATATTAGACCCCAAATTGTAAAACTTCTAGTTAGAAACATAAGGAAAAAGCTTATTGACATTGGTTTTGGCAACACTTTTTTGAAATTGACACCAAAAGTGCAAACAAAAAACACAAAAATTAATAAGTGGGACTATATCAAACTAAAAAGCTTCTGCACAACAAACAGTCAACAAAGTGAACCAGCAGCCTACAGAATGGGAGAAAATATGTGTAAATTGAAAATATTTCTAAATTGTAAATTGATAAGGAGTGAATATTAAAAAAATATAAGGAACTCATAAAACTAATAGCAAATCAAAATGAAAAACTCCAATCTAATTAAAATTGGGCAGAGAAATTGAATAGCCATTTTTTTTCCTAAAGAAGATATACAATGTCCACTAAGTACATGAAAAGATGCTCAACATGACTAATCACCAAGGAAATATAAATAAAAACCACCACTAGATACCACTTCACAAACATTAGAATGTCTAATATCAAAAAGATGGGAGGAGATAAGTGTTGGCAGGATGTGGAGACAAGGGAGCCCTTGAGCACTGTTTGTGGAAGTGTAAATTGGTACAGTTACGATGGAAAACAGTATGGAGGTTCCTCAAAAAATTAAAAATTGAACTACCATATGACCCAGCAATCCCACTTCTGAAGATATATCCAAGGGAAATGAAATCAAGATCTCAAAGAGTATCTGCTCTCCTGTGTTTATTGTAGCATTATTCAAAATAACCAAGACATAGAAACAACCTAAGTGTCTGCCTACAGATGAATGGATGTAAGATGTGAGGTACACACACACATACAATGGATGTTATTCATCCATGACAAATAAGGATATCCTGCCATTTGTGGCAACATGGATGGATCTTGAGGGTGTTATATAAGTGAAATAAGTCAGACAGTTGAAGACAAATATTGTGTAATATCACTTATATTGAAAACTAAAAAAAAAAGCCAAAGTCAAACTCACATAAACAGAGTAGAATTATGGTTGCTTGGTTGCTGGAAGCTGGGGAAGGAGAAAATACAGGGATATTGGTCAAAGGGTACAAACTTCCAGTTATAAAATGAATAAGTTCCAAGGATCTAAAGAACAGCATGGTGATTATAACAAATAATGCTGTACTATCTACTTGAAAGTTGCTAAAAGGGTAGATCTTAAATACTCTGATACCATAAAGAAGAAATGGTAATTATGTGAGGTGATGGAGACATTAACTAACCCTATTATAATAATCATTTTATAACATATAAGTGTACCAAATCATTGCATTGTGTACCTTATGCTTGTAGAATGTTATATGTCAATTGTCTCAATTGAACTGGAAAAATAATGCAATCACTGTCCATTCATCATAGATCATAAGATACTATCATTTTTACATTTATTTTTATTCCAATGAGATGTATTCTGTGGTGATTAAGCAGGGATGCTGCAAACCCAGACAGTCTGGATTCAAACACACCATTAATTTTAGGCAAATTATTTAAAACTCTCCATGCTTCCATTTCTCATTTGTAAAATGGTGAAAATAATATAGCCTGCCTTATAGTTTGTTGTAAAGTTTAAGAGGTCTGATAGATGTAAACTATTTAGAACAGTACTTTAAGCATGTTTAAGTATAGTAAGCATAATATATTATTAATTTTATGCTTTGCCCTCCTCTCCTTCAGAGACAAATTGGTAGAAGGTGGTAGAAGATGGCAATAAACATGTATTTGGGGAGTTAAATGTACCACTTGAACTTTAAGACCAAATTTTAATAGTTTTGTCAGCTGACTATTCATAGGATACTGGTACAATTACCTTCTCTGTAAAATAGATAAGGAAACCAAGTCTCAGATAAGTTACATAACTTGCATAGGACACACAGATAAGAAGATTTAGTCTCCCCGCCCCAGGTTTTCTGCTGCTGGATACAAACACAACATGTGTCACTGGATAATCAAAAATTACTAATTCCATTCCTAGCATTCAGTCTAGTGATCTTCTACCATATTGCCTCTAGAAAGACACGTTGGATTAAATGGCTATTCAATATGTAAGATATGTAAACATAGTTATCAATTGCTTACTTTATGGTCCCATTTCTTGCTTCTCCTCGAAAGTGTAGCCATACTGATTTTTTTCACTTTTTAATCCTTGAATAGGCCATGTTCTCTCTTACCTTCTAGCCATACACGTGCTTGCCTTCTGCCCATTCAATCCTGCTACTAGTTCCGACATGCACACGTGCAGCTTATTCTCAGCTTTAACATCAAATTCTCTAGAACACTTTTTCTTTCCCCATCGCCCTCAGTCTGTTTAGATACTCTTCCTCTGTCTTCCCACATTGCCTTGTTTCTCTTCATCACAGCACTTATCAGACTGTGTTGTGGTTGTCTAAAATATCTGTATCTTCTACTAAAGAATAAGCTCCTCGAGAGTTGGGACTAAGGACATTACATTTACTGTTTCAGTTCTATGCCTAAGTCATTTGACACTGAGTTATTCCTCATTGAATATCTGATGAATGAAAGAATGAGTGAGTGAATGAATGAATGAATACAACCGACTGGCACTTATTAGACTTATATAAAAACTGCTACACCAAAACCATCATTTGCAACCACAAATAAATAAGTTAAAAAAGGGTTAAGAAATTATAGATTTAAAGGTGGTTTAAAAAATAATAGCGGGCACAGAAAAATCACCCTTCAAAAGCTTAGTCTTAAATATGAACCCATTTGTAAATTACTACATCTATTTCATCCCCATTTTGCTTACCTTGAACTAAAAAGGCACCAGGAAACCATGATTAGGATAGAGCTTGCATCCAGAGATTTGTACATAATTCATAATTCATATAATGCAAGTTTGCATAATAAATAGTTTAAATACTGCAGCAACAGAGCTGGAGAGGAAATTAGGATTCTGAATGAAAAAGTTAATTATACCTCCAAGGATTTTTTTTTTTTTTGCAATACATTAAAACAAGCTTAGAATATGATAATTTAGGCTAAAAAGAGACGGAAATGCAAGAGATTATGGGAGTGGTGATAACTGACAAGTTATCTTATTAAGTGGGGGTAATTAGACTAAATTAATTTTAAAATTGTAGCAGTGGCTTCTATATCAACAATAGTGTAAATAATTTACAGGGCTGATGATTTTGCAGCTGGAGCCATTTCTGTGAGATGGACTCTATTCTTAACATTATCGGTCATTCTCTCTGATTCAGTCATTCTATTCAGATAACCCGTGGGGAATAGTTTAAAACCGGAATCCCCACCCTTTTAGTTAGGCTGCCAAAGTAGAGCAAAGAACAAGAAACCCTCATCAAAGGAAAGTGGCTTTTCATAAAAAGATGTCATAGGATAATCCTTCATCCATTTGTATGTATTTATTTACCTACCCAAGATATGTATACTGCTAATACTATTAATTATATATATATACTAATATATATATATATTAATATACATATATTAATAATTTTTTTGGAACCTAATGTGGGTCTGGGTACTGTTTTGAGCTACTCACATGCATTATCTTATTTATTTTAGACAACAGCCTTGTGAAATGTGCATAAATATTTACCTTGAACTAAGGACTCAGAGCAATGAGGTAACTTGCCCAAGTACACACAATCCATAAGATCTTTGGTCTGAACCCTATCAGGATGACACACTACAAACTACTGCATGGTACTGTAATGCATTTGCACTGTGCTAGCATCAAGAACAGAAGCTCTCACTTAGAGATTTTGTGATATGAGAAAGGAAAAAAGTTATCTAGCGTTAAAGATAAATATTGGAGTCCAGGGAAGAAAGAGAAAATATAGAAGAGGATAGTTTGGGCTGCAGTCTTATTTAAGCTGTGACATAACTTTGTATACTCACATTCATTATGTAACCATTCCAATTGTCATATCCCAACCTATAAAATGAGACAGATAAGACTTGTAAGTTATAACAAGGTGTGTCAATACTGGTGACAACTCATTCCATTTTTAGGGAGTGCTCCCAGACCCTTCTGTGGAAAACTATGCCTGCCCACACGCTCTGCTGAAATTATAGCCCCAGGCAGCTTTGAGTTGCAGCTCAGACATCCCACTCCCATGCTTAACTGCCACAGTTGTCCTGCACAGAGTGGCCAATTCATATACTGGCCAGTGGAGAGTGACATAGCTTGGTAGGAAATGCTCTACCAAGAATCAAGAATCAGACCTCCAATCTTGAAAATGTGTTCTGAGAATCAACTTAAAGAAGACAGTTGAAACCTTCATTTTTCTCTGTCAGCCCACAGTTAATTCATTACCAAAAGCAGGCAACTCTTATTTCAAAATGGACTTGCAATCTGCCCACTTCTCACCACCCTTTCTGAGATTACCCTCATGGTTACCATCAGCATTTCTCATTTAAATTATTCCATTGTCTTTTGCCCTTGATCCATATAGATCTATTTTCAACACAGCAGCCAAAACATTACTTTATTCAATAGGTTCCCATCCCACTCAAAGTAAACTAAAGTTCTTAAATTAGTATGCAAAGTCCTATACAACTGGTCTATGTCTTACCTCTTTAACTTAATTCTCTACTCCTTTGTCTTCCTGTTCTCACTCCAAATACCTGGCCTCCTTTATATTCCTTGGTATTCCCAAACCTACAGCCATGCAGTGGCATTTGTGCTCTCTCTCTTCTCTATAATGTCCTTTTTGCCTATATATGCATATGCATGACTCCTCTCTTACTTCCTGAAGGCCTTTGATAGAATTTTACTTTTCCGAGACACTTGCTCTGACCATTCTGTTAAAAATTGTAAACACACACCCCTACCCAGGAAACATCTCATCCTTTGTTTCTGCTTAATTTTTCTCCATTATGTGAATCATCTTCTGATCAAATAGGTTATTTTCTGTGCGCTTCTCCTAACTAGAGTGCTAAGTCTTCATGGGCAAGAGTTATTGCCTATCTGTGGACACCACTCTACCAACAGAATGGCAGACATTGTAACATGATACATATGTGTTGAATATTCATTGAATACTCAGATAAATAAATGAATGAAAAGTGCAACTGGAAGCATAAAGACCAGTCATGAGGGGTCATTATCATCCTAGGGTTGAATTAATAGAATCTAGCAGGCAAAAGCTTTGGGTATAGAGAACAAGTCTAAAAAAATAGGGAGCAAGAGTAAAACCAGAAGCCATCACATATCCTAGAGGGAGGAACTTGCTCTAAAAATCCAAAGAACCACCTTGCACTCGAATTTCAGTGAGATTCTCCAATTCTGGTATGCCCTTAACACTTCAGTTTACTCACAGTTATTCTTATCATCTATTTTCCTCAACCATCTGCTTTAAATTCAGTCTTTGTTTCTTATACTCAAAAAGCTCAAACTGACCAATGTTTCTCAATAGTACTGATTCCTTTTTATATTCCTAATGCTTTATCCGGTGTCTTTACGTATATTATCTCACTCTTCCTAGAAATGTTGTGTCATAAACATTGTTATGACCATTATAAAAGCAGCAGGACTTCCATGAAGGCAAGTCACTAAACACAGTCATTCATGATCTTTGAGCAGGCCTAGAACTCAAATGCAGATCTTCTGACCTCAATACCATGGCTCTCTTCCTACACCACACTCCCTCTTTGTGTTTTTCTAGATGGCCTTCCGTTTTCGGGGGCACAATTAGATAATTGCTTGTGCACCTCTTGCCTATGATTCTGATACCTGCCAATTTATGTGACACATCTGGTATTACTTCCCAAGAACACTTAATTTGCTACCTTAATTTTTGATGGGACCAGAGAGCTAGGAAAAGATAAGTATTTTTATTTCTCTTTTTATCTTCTGAAGGTGCCGTTTTGCCTGTCCCTTCATTCCTCCCCTTCTTGTAAGTTATGAGCAGTGTTATGGCTGCCACTATATTGAAACACTCAAGAGCCAATTACACAGGAATGAAACAGACACCTGACAGGCATGAACATCCTACTGGCCTTGATGGACAGCTGATCAGCAATTAAAGGGGTGATTTATGACTTAAAGGAAAAAGAGTAAGCTACCTATCTCAAGAGCACATACACATTTGTATATATGAAACATATCTTTCCAAAGACCTTTGAATCAAACAAAAATTGTCCTAGACTTTTTCATTCTTCCTACATATATCAGAGAATGTAAATGGCTTGCCCAAGGACACACAGATAATCACAATTCTAGGTTTCCTGACCTACTCGATTTTTCTTTCCTAGGCAGTGTGTTGCCTCTCTGCCTTGGAGAATAAAATTCAAACTTTTGGTCTCCTTTTTAAGGCTTTTAATGGCCTGAACATCTTCAGAGCCATTCTTTCTCTGTATCTCAGCTTAAGAGCCACTTCTTCCATGAAGCCTTCTGTCTACTCTTAGTTAATTTTTCCCCTGCATTAGCTGTAATTGCATTGCAATAGCTTATTATGGCAATTATTACAGTCCAGAGGGTTGTAATTATGACAGCACTTCACTGGTATCCTGACTCCTAGTGAAAGGAGCCAAAGTTATACAAAAGAGCATTAACCAGGAGGGGCCAGAATCTAAGACTTTCCCTCTCTGACCATTTGGTATTCTTGCTATTATCCTAATCCTTTGAGGATACACTGAATGTGTATTCCAAGTAATAAGATTTCTGCTAGCAATAATTTACCCTCACTTGCCTAATAACATTGAACAAAAGGTAATCAGTAAAGTTAAATGGAAGCATAATCTCCCCTCATAAACCATGAAGTGTTCAATCCACCAAGCCTCAGGAGGTATTTCTACAAGATTTGTCACTTGGAAGAGATTAAACAAACAACATGTACAACAAAACACAGCAGTTATAATTCAGGCTTGACAGTAGCCTCTCTAGTGGTTTTAGTCCAGCTCTCCTTGGTGAAACCCTTTCACTTCTGACCTCTATCTGCCCTTACCTTCATCAGCCCCACCTAGAAGTAAGGACTTGATGAGCATCCAGTCAGTGGTTTTGCCCCATTGGAGCCAGGGAGGGCAGGATAAGTTCTACACAAGGAAAGCTAGAGTATGGACTGTAAACTCTTCCCCAAGCAAGTGGTTTTAAAAATAATAATATTTCCCAGAGTCTGGAATCTTCTGAGTCCAAACATCCATACTTTCTTTTTCTTTAATCTACCTTATAATAAACACTCACTATATGCCTACAGCACTGTGAGCCTTTGATCTACATTATTTTATTTAACACTTATGCTAGTGAGGTAGGCCTTGACTAGGGAGTGGTGAGTCTGAGCTGTGAACTGAGCAGTCTGCCTTTGGAATCAAAGCTCTTGCTTACCAGGACTGAACAGTAATCACAAGCTCCAGCTGGTTTGGCTGAATCAATGCCTTCTGTGTTTGCTCTTAATGAACGTGGTTTTCCTTTACTAAGCTCTGCTCCTAATACAGGCAGTCACTGCTAAGTCTCTTTTCCACAGAGATCGGACTACCCAGAATTTGAATTCTTCCATCCTCTCCTGCTAAGACTCTTCATATTTTACCTCCTCAGAGAGGAATGCCAGCTCCGACAGAGACCTATATTGAAGTGCTATATGTGAACGAGATGATTTGGACTTCTTCCCTTCTGCTTCTCCATGCTCTCTTCATCCCATAGCCCACATCGCAGCCCAGACCATGTCTTGTTTCCGTTTCTCAGTCATTTTGCTCTTGTATATCATCGTACTATTCCCAGTAACAAGGTTTGAAAATCTGGAATAGTTTTCATTGTAAATCAGTTTACAATGTTGTCCCAATTATTTTGGCTAATGTTATCTGAACCTTCTCTTCCTCTGATAAGAATCTAGACTCATCAGTGGCTGGTGGGTAACATGGTTCTCCTTGAATATGAGAAGGGCTCACCAAAACCCAAGGGGAGAGGATATTGCAGAGCTAATCAGACAGAAATATTTACCAAAGGGGTTTCTGAAATGGGCCCTGGATGTGGATTACCTGGGTTCAAAACCAGGCCCCACTATTTACCACCTACCTAATCTAGGTAGGTCATTTTATCACTATAAGCCCTAGAACTCTTACCTACACATTCAAGACAGCAATGTCTTAGAGGGTTGTTACGAGAATGCAACGAGTTATAACTTGTCAAATGCTTCCTGTTCTTGCTTGGCACAGGGTTGCCCTGCAGCAGCCTTACTGTGTGGGTTATAGGAGCACATGTGAAAAGCCAGGGCTGAGGACCAGAGACCAAAGGCCTAAAGATTTGAGAATAAAAAGCAATGGATTGAGCATATAAGTAGGGCATGGGAATTCTTTCTTGCTCATAGTTGTGTTCTCTGTGCATTTCTCATAAGATATGCTAAAGAATTGACTTCCTTTAAAGTGCCAGAGGCAAAGTGGTAGCCATCTTTACATCTCCAAATTACGTTTATTAAATTTATAAAAATAAGCAGAAACATTTCTCCTGAATAATCTGGAATATTGCGATAAGAAGAGGTCAAGGAAGACAAGGATATTTTGTTCAATCACTCACTTGCTTATTGCTTAAGGGAAATTGATTTCCTAGAATTAATATTTGCTGGAAAACAAGTTTTTTTTTATTAAAATGATACTTGAAGCATACAAAGTGATAAAATGAATATGTAAGTTAAAAAGCACAATAATAAAAGAGAGGCTTGCTAGCATACTACCTAAGACTCAGGCAGCATCTGCAGTATCATCGAAGAACTTGAACGTGTCCCATTCAAATACTTTCTCCCCGTCTCTTCCCAGAGCAGACTTCCACCCTGAAAGGTGTACAGCATTCCCCCTTTATCCAGCGGTTTCACTCCGTGCTTTTAGTTACCCACAGTCAAACTCAGTCTGTAAATCTCAAATGAAAAATTCCAGAAACAATTTATAAGATTTAAATTGCGAGCTGTTCTGAGTAGCATAATGAAAACTTACACCGTGTCACTTCATCCTTCCCTGGACATGAATTGTCCCTTTGTCCATCATATCCATGCTGTATGCCCTACCCACCTGTTTGTCACTGAGTGGCTGTCTAGCTTATCAGATCGACTGTCACAGTATCTCAGTGCTTGTATTCAAGCCACCCTTATTTTACTTAATAATGGTCTCAAACATAACATAGCTTTTATTATAGTACATTGTTATAATTGTTCTATCTTATTATTGTTTATTGTTGTTAGTCTCTTGCTGCGCCTAATGTATAAATTAAACTTTATCATAGGTATGTATGTATAGAAAAAAACTGTGTGTATAAGGTTCAGTACTATTCGCAGTTTCAGGCATCCACTGGGGGGTCTTGGAGTCAGATCATCCAAGGATAAGAGAGACTACTGTATTTATAATTTCCATGCATTTTAAAAATATAGATTTAGCACATATGTCATACTCCAAACCTGTTATATTGTTTATTTATTGTTAAGCTATTGAAAAATGATATCATAGTGTTGGTAGTCTTCTGCAACTTGCTTTTAGTTTGATTCAGTTTATTATGTTTAAAATTCATCTATATCATTAAGTATAACTATAATTCATTCGTTTTCAGTACTACATAATATTCTACTGTGTGGAACGAGGTAGAAGAAGATTCATGGCACCATGGTTTTTAGCAGCACCAGTTTCATGTCACCCACATTTTTCAATGACTCAGAATCTAGTCACTCTTGATTCCAGACACTTCTACCTCTAAACCAGCTTTTGAAACTGGCATCAGAATTTACTTCATGAATAGAGATCTGAGAACCCTACTATTATTTTCCCACTCTAAAGTCCCAGTGGTTTTTATTCTGCTCTCAAGATAAAACCCATGCTGGTCCATCGCAGCCCCACTGCAATATTCTTTTTTAGTCTCATTTCTAACTATAAATTATCCCCATCCCACTTTTTTTTTTTTGCCCTACCCTTTTTTTGCTCAGACCAAACAAGAGTGCCAGCACTCCCCCAAAAACTCCCAGGATTTTTGTTCCTTTGCTCAAACAATTTTCTTTGCCAAGAACACCTTCTTTTTCTTTTTTGAAACAATGAAATACTAGGAATCATTCAAGACCTAGCTTTAAAGTCACCTCTTCTATGAAGTCTTCCTTGATCCCTGAAAAATGACATTATTCTCTATAATGTGCACCCATGATAATTAGTGAATTGTTTTGTACTATGAATAGTTTCTATCTTTTTCATAACAATGAATAAGAAAGCTCCATTGGAACAAGGACCATATGCTTTTGTTGTTGAAACCTGCCATAACCCCTCTCCCCACCTTCAACATGACCCCATCTCGGTAGCATATTTAAGGCGTTACACACAGAAAGGGCCTAGTACCTGTTTGTTGAACTGACTGGAGCAAAGGGCACTGAAACTGCTTCCCAAGGGCTATGTTTAGAAATCGCTACAATCTTTTCTGATGACTGCATAGCAAATTGGATTTACCTTTTCAATTTTGCATTATTCTTGTGTTATTGGGATTATGATGAATAATAAGATAATAACAGCAATTAGCCTCTAGATGACTAATGGTCCCTTAAATTGATTTTGAACAATCAATTTGAACATCTTCCTGTGGCCAAATTAGAATAGGGCGGGCCACAAAGTGTTCCATAAACATTCCTGAGAATGAAAATGGTGAAATTATATCCAATGAATACCGAGGTGGTGTGGGAACTCCCGAGGGTATGGGAATGGGAGTGAGAGGCAATTTAATAATTAAAGGTCTGTTTCTGAAAAACTGCAACCTAAAACCTCAATGGCGTTTGTGCAAAAAGTTTGTATGTTGGTTATTTAAAACTTCCCAGTTTTCAGCATGGAACTAGAGTTCTACATTGTGTTATGGGTTTCCTTCAACCCACCACAACCTACTGAAACTCTGGAGAGCATGAAGTATGCCTGATCTGAGCCATGGTTTATTAGATACAGTCATTGAGGAGAAATGCCTTCAAAGCCCAACCTGAGCTCTATGTAGATACGGTGTACCCACTGCACTGGCAATCTGGGACACCACACTGATTACTTCATCACAATAGAAGTGGGGCTCATCTAAAGCCAAGCTGCTGGAGATGAAAACCTGAGCTTTTAGGAGGACGGGGGAGGAGGCAGAAAGAAATAGAAAAGAAGGTAGGAAAGATGCTACCCCCGAGGTGCAGAGATCCGTTATAGAGAGCCTGACTTCCTGTTAATAAAATCGCTAGGTTCTTCTTTAGGGTTCACCACTATTTCCTTAGTCTCTTAATTTTTTTTTTTCTGCAGACTGAAGATTTCGGCACATATTGTTACACTTTCTGCCATTCTGGCTGAAGCAATTTTTTTTTTCCAATCCTGAACCAATGCAGAGAGGTATATAGTCTTTCATTAAGAAGCAAAAAAAATAAATAAATAAAAAATTATAAGTAGTTTTAATTCATTGCACAAAACACAGAAGTAAGTTCTGAAGAAATATTAACCAATAGGCATAGCATTGTGGATCAGATTCGTATGAAAAATAGGCACGAACATAAAAATCCATAATAACAAGTTCTGTATAAGCAAAGTTATGTAAGAGCCTCGAGAAGTAATTAATTTTTCTCAGCTGGTATTTGAAGAAGACTCCGTAGAGAAAAAGGAGTTTGATCAAGGTTATAGGGAGTGTCAAATCCAAATGTTCACTGAGCCGTCCTGATCCTTGAGATATCGGTAAGATTGCTTTGGGCACAACATTTTGTGCCCTTTGAAAGTCAAAAACTCTCGTGACATTTCTGCAAATTTCTGAATAAGGCTACTTTGTCAAATTGTTTGAACTCAGCTTCTGCCTTTATGAGTCATCTCGGCATCACATGCATGGTGCCCCGTACCTGGAGACTGCTCTGAGCTGTCATCCTGAACATTATCCATCTTTGCCCTCCTTTCATTCACACGTATTCACACATAATTGCTCTTACACACACAGCATTCACATAAACACTCTCTGATGCACAAAATATTGTAGTGAAAAATTTGAGGAGTTAGGAGTTTTATATCACAATAAAGCAAACCACCCCAAACTGAACATTAGATGTTCTTAGTTATAAAAGTCTTTTTGCCGCTCAGCGGAGGATTATTTATGGCTGCTTCATCCTACAAAATATGCAAGCCTCACCCTTCTTCTTTCCCTCTCACTTCTTCCCTTTTCTGCATCTTCTCCAGACCCCATCCCTCCCAGTTGCCTTCAGAAACTTCCATATCACACTTATTCTATTTTCCTCAAGATAATTTAGTTCTTCCCATTCCCTACTCCTAAACCCATCTCTGTGCTCACCTTTGCTTATCCAAATTCATTAAATGGTGTCTTTCCTGCTTAGATTACCTTTATGAGTTATAGAGTAAGTATTGTATCGTTGGATATACTAGAATAAAATGTGTACTAGTAAAATGATGACTAAAAATATTTAAAGCATTAATTAATATGCTTTTTACCTACTAGGAATTAATCAAATGTCTTCCCTTGTACCTCAGACCAGTCCTTTACCCTAGACATTCACTCCTAGACATAACCCCACTCCTGCTCTGGGTAACACTATATTTACAGAATACAAAGACATAAACTGATTCAGACCTGAGGAAAAAAGATGAGATACATGCATGCATAATGAGTACCAACATGCACGACCACCCAAGACTAAATAAGAACCTATAGATTGAGGCAAGAAGAGATGAGAAGCACTCAGGTACAGTCATCAAAAAGATATTTTCCTGTTTTGCCTGAGCATCTGCCACCAGCGCAGGGAGGTGTGTGGACTAAAGATCATCCTCCTTCAATTCCTGTAGTGAGCACTGTACTTCACCTGTGTGCAGAATGCTGGAGGAGTACTTATAATAGCCATCAATAAATCTGACAATGAGCAACTGACTGCTGCTTATGCCCTCATAATTTAACATCCCCGCCATAATTATCCTGTATGGACAACTATCTTTCAACTGCAGGATGACTGCAAAGTTCAGAAACAGAGACTGAGGGCCCTAAACACCTAGGGCCGTGCCTGTGACATGGAATGAAGAAAGCCTCCAGCATTAGCCCTTGACCTCAAGCTACCTTTTCCTCCAACATACACAGTTCTGATTGACTATAGATGAACTAAAGCAGAGTATCTCATTGAGTTAAGATACTGATGGAATATTTGTAACTGGAAGAGGGGCATAGGAAAGGAAAAAAAATGCAGAGAGGGATCGGGTAGATACTGGTAGTTCCTATACTAACACGGGTAGTGTCATTTAGAACTTGATTTGTAAGCCAGATGTCTAGTGCTGAAGAGGAAGCCCCTGACTCTTGTTTGGGCTGAGGATGGGAGATATAGGTGGACTACTGATCATAAGACTAGGGTTAGGACTATAGGCTCCATTGGCAGTGGTGGGGAAAAAGGGGAAGAGCTGAAATATCCAAAGAACAATGATTCTTTCCTCCTCCTTCACTTTTCGTTTGGCCCTCAGCATTCTTAGCAATTTCATCATATATGCATTTATCTCACCAGATGTCACCTTTAAAACATTTATTTTAATGGGTCGCTGAATGTCTATAACATGCCAGGGTATGCAATATTTGCCTTCTCATATATCTCATTTGATCTTCACTTTGACCATTGAACACTGATATTTTATTCCCATTTTGCAGATTAAAAGAAACTGATCAAAGATAAATTGATTTGCTTAAGGTCACAGAAGTAATAAATGTTAGAACTATAATTTAAACATGGTCTTCTTATCCCAAGTTTGTGATTCTTTCCACAGCAGCAATATATTCCTAAAATATTAGATCCATAATGGATGTTACAGATTATTTCATCCAGGAGTGACAGATATATTCTAAATAATATGCTAACTTTAATTCTTCTAAGCTACCTGGAGTGTGTGCTGAGAAGAACATGGGACCCATCGTAGGCTTGGTGAGGAAAAATACCATGATTGATTCTTGATGTCTGCCACAGGCACCTATGCCAGGTACTTTCCAACTTCGGCTGAGTTTTCTCCCAATACTTTTGCAGATGGGAAAATTGGTTCTGGGATATTTAGAAAGAATTGCCCAAGGGTACGCAGCATGGTATTGGCAGAGCCACAGAAAGCCTCCACCTCTCCTGACTTCATACCTGGTGCTCTTGACCTTGCTCTGGCCCCCCCTCTAGAGTTCTCGTGGGAAACCTGCCAGACCATTCTTTCTCTCTGAATCTCTTTCTGACCTTGTTTTTCTGTCTCATGTCAGATATGCACATCATCAGAATAAAGTGCTTTGAAGATGAATCCAACGTGAAATATTAGCTTGCTATTGTCAATAAGATTCCTCAGTCAAGGTTTCTGTTGAGGAATTGCTGAGAGGGACACGTTACAAGTGATTGATGGGTACCACGTTCTGGTGTTGGGACTGGAGGAGCAACTGCAGGGCAGTCAAGAAATGATCAGAGCCAGCTCAGCATTTCAGAGCCGCTGGTGCTAAATTTTCCTGAACAATTTTGATCTGATCAGCTCAAATCACTATGGAATGGTTCACTGGTGCAAGGAAAATGACTGAAGTACTGTGTTTAAATTTAGGAGAAATAACCTGAAGACCATAGTCATTCACCGAAATGGCATCCATTTAATACTGAAGAGGAAGTGCGTGTATGTAAAAATGAAGTGGAAATTTGAAAAATCGAATCCAGATAATCCGAACAGAAAATTATTGTATAGCAACACCTAACTCATGAGTTATGTGAAATTGAAATATTTAGTTAGTGCCTGGCAAACAATAATTGCTCAAAGAACAATAAAACAATAATATTTTTAATGAGAATGGGTTGTAGGAGTGCATGTGTGTGCACACACACACTGATACGGGTGACTGTGTATGTGTGTTGCTCTCTTTGAAATATCTGCTTGACTAACTCAATTATCTCTGTGTTGTAGACACATTTCCAATTCTGTCTATGTCTTTAAATGGAGGACAAACCCACTTTGCCCTGGAATGTCACATATCGCTTTCTTTTCAGTGAACGCAGGCATTTTATTAAATCTGATCTTCATGAAATGTGACTAACGTGCATTATTAGTCTAGAGCTGCTGTTCATAAAAGTGAATCACAGAGAGGTTAAGTGATTAGCCCCAAGTCACACAGCTATGGAATAGCTGGGCAAAGATGAGGCGCCAAGTTTTTCACTCTCAATTCAGAGTGCTGTGCACTATCTCTTCTTTATATTAGGATCAGATTTTTTTTTACCTCCCCCACTTTTTCCCATATCTTCTCTATTTCTTGTATTTTTTTTCAATTCTGTACTATAATTGAAATCAATAACTACTTATGAAATTTCTTTTATGTGTCCACTGTTGGTCACTAGACCATGAATATAAGGCTTCATCCATATTAATGGCAAGTGCTGGCGGTTGCTACTTCCAGCTTTTCCTGTTGACAGATTTTCTTCAAATTGCCATTGCTCTTTTATATAATACAGGAAAGGATAACTCTATCTGACTTTAGGAATAAATCCAGAGCACCTAGGGTATTTATTGCCTTGCCAGGGATGTGCTTACTGAGGGTCACATGATCATGCTCTGGCTAATGGTTAGGGGGTGTCTGCTCAGGCCTCCTCACCAAGGTTTCTTTGCCAAGAAGAAGCTCACTTTCTTCTGTTGGATGTTGGATTGTCTGGATGACTAGGTACATGAGCAGCTGCCTTGTTCCCGGCGGGAAGACAGTTTCTGGCATTCCAGGGCTGGAACCGCTGGGATTCCTGGTTTGTGAAGCTATTTCAATTTGAGTTAGGGTTTCCTCTAACTAGCTGCTTGAGGAATCTTAGCCGACAAAGTACCCTAAAGAAGCTCTGAAGTTCCTGCTATTATGATAGAGTGTATGGTTATAAGCACACGCTGTGGGGTCAGACTCAAACTGGAATATTGCTTTTGCCCCCTGCTGGCTGTGCAGTGCTAGGCAATTACTTAATTTCTTTGCGGTTGGGGTGCCTCCTTTTTCCTTCCTTGCTTTATTATCCCGAGAGCACGCATCACCCTCTGACATATATGTTTTTTACTGTGTATTCACATGTACTTATTGTTTGTCTTTCTCTTCCTTGGTATAAGCTCCATGAAGGCAGTAATTTTTATCTGTATTAGCATCTGAATTCAGAGTCTGGCATAGTGAAGAGGGTGAATACATAGTTGCTTAATTCATTAATTAGTTGATAAGACAGTGACAGTCATGCCATAAGATTATTATGATGATAAATTTTGATAGCATGTAAATATTTTTATATTGACTGGCATATTATTATTAAAACAAATAAAGACAACCACTTCTCTAAGCATTGGCATGATATCTGTAACTATTTCTAATATAAATATCCATTGAAAGTCATCTGCCATGTCACCTTCCCTCCAGAGATAATAAATGTGTGTTGTTTTAAGCTGCCACATAATTTGTTATGTAGCATTGGATAACTAATAGACTTCCTAATAGACCCTCTGCCTTTCTCATCCTCTTCTCCATGCACGGTGTTCTCTTTCATCATCCCCAGTTTTCATTTATCCAAATATTTATTTTCATTCAGCAAACATCTATATGTGCCACCTGCATGCAAGCCTGGTGTTAGATATTGGCAGAACTGTCAGGACCTGTCAGATATAAGTTGTGTCAAATTCCACATGCTTCAGGATGCTTCTCTGGACCTCTGTGAAGTACACTTGCCCCTTGCATTTCCACAGTATTCTCAGTCTGAATTCTGAGCAGTTTGACACTAAGCTTTAAGTTTTCCTTAGTACACTCTGGTCATTTCAATGATCAAGAATAGGAGACAAATCTTCTAATATCTGTGTGTCCCTTCACATAGTGCGGAATTTCTAAATTCATGTGGATTATACCTTCACATCAATCTATTTGGTTATCTCCAAACTCAGTTTCTCTTGCTACAAGCAATTTATAGGCCAGTAATTACATATTTTTGAATGTTTACTTTGTGATACAATTTCACACATGCTACCTCATTGAATACATTGTGATCCATGATGAAAAACAAGCTTAAATAACCATTGTAGGAATAAGTAAAACCAGAAATTGAGGCCGAGCAGTCAGCTACCAAAGTTCGTATGCTCAGACTTAACCACATAGTGTCATGTACACCCCACTCCCTGTAACAGGAATCATTAGACAAGAAAAGAGGAGCAGCTGAGGGAGGTGGAAATTGAGAGTTTAATCCTGATTCCTTCCTCTAGTACCTGAATGAATTCAGCCAAAACACTTAATTTACCGAGTCTCAGTTGTCCACCTTGTTTACTCCCAGGATTGCTTTGAGGTTCAACATGGGGTAATGCACGTGAAAGGACTTTGGAAAGTATAATTCATGACATGATAGTGACGTGTGTACTCACGCAATAAAAAATGTGTTTTGTCAATTTCTATATGTTAGAGACTATTGCAAGAATGGGAGACACAGGGCTTAGGCATGGCTTGCCATAGTGGACTTTATAATATGGTAGGAAGGAGGCTGATTATAAACAAAGAATAACTAGCACAGTGTTAGAAAGTGGTTTGTACTATAACAACAACGATACACCAAAGACGACCACATAAAAATATATGGGGTTATCTTTCAGGTTAAAAAAGATAAATAAAATAGCACTTTCAAATGCCCTGAGGTGAGAGTGTGTTTGTCGTGTTCTATAATAGCAAAGGAGTCAGTGTAGCTGAATTAGAGTGAGCCAGAGGGAGCATGTTAGAAGTAACCCTAGAGAGGGAGAAGGGGCAGAATTAGCCCCTATAAGTCACTGAAAGAATGGTGGTTTTCACACTGAGTGAATGATGTGATATCCACTGGAGGGATATTTTCTGACTCACCTTTTGAGAGGAATTCTCTGGATCTTGATGGTGGTATCTTGGGGTAGAGTGGAAGCAGTGCATAAGTCAGGAGGGGCCAGGTTCTAGGACACTTTGAAGGATGGAGTTAACAGGATTTGCTGACAGATTTCGTACAGAGTACACAACAGAGGACTAGAGGAGAGCCCAGGCATTGGTGCTGAGCAGTTAAAAGGATGGAACTTGTATTTATAAACACGAGTTAGACTGTGAGAGGCATTTCTGGTGGGGCCAAGATTGGGATATTGATTATGTTTGTTATGCCTCTTAGATACCCAAGTGGAGATGCTTGGTAGAGCTGGATAGAGAATCCTGGGGCCCAGGAGAGACATCGTGACTACAGATGTAAATTTATTGTAAAATGGCATTTAAAAACATGAACTGGATGGGATCACTGTGGGGTGAGTTAGACAGAGGAAAGAAGGTGGGCTGGGACATTGGATGTTTAGAAATGAGAAATAAAGAGCCCCTTCAAAAGATACTAAGAGTGTTCAGTGATGTAGGAAGAAAAAGAGTATGTACTTTGAAATTAAGTGAAGAAAAGATATTTCAACAATGAGGAAGTGGTAACTAAATAAAATGTTGCTACTGAGTCAATTAAGATGAAAATTACAAATGGAATATTGGATTAGCAACAGAGAGGTTAAGGAAACTTGAAAAGATAGGTAGTGTTAATATTAGACTTAATGAGTGGAAATAATGCTGAATTTGGAGACAGGGCACTTGGGTTCAAGTAAAAAAAAATAAAAGAAAGAGATTAAAAACTTAAATGTTTTCCTCACAGGGTGATTATGATGATCAAATGATATAAAGAAGCTAAACATACTCTGTGCGACATGAAGGGAAATGCAAATGTCAACCCCAAAGCATCAAGGTCACAGGGCATGTGTGATCATTAAGTACCTGTAACTACTTTTATGCTCTCAGCGAGTGCTCAGCCATATTTCAAGCCCCCTAAACACACACACACACACACACACACACACAGTATACACAGATTCCCTCAATAATATAGAGACTGAATACTTAGCATGAAGCTCTAGAAGGTTTAGGAGTTAAGCCAGCCTGTTGCAACTCTGGTGCTGCCGACATTACCAGACAGCATTAATTTAATTCCACTCAGTTATGCTTTTAAATTTGATTTGAGAAATGTGTCATAAAACGCTGTGGAGAGGTGCAGCGCCGCATCCCTAAGCAGGCTGAGAGACTGCGTCTGTTGTGGGAATCCTTGAGGGAAACAGGGTTCAGGTTGAGCCCGTGGACTTAGGCAGTTTACTCTTTGCTAGGATCTGGTGACGAAGGTTTGCTGATCCCGGATTGCTTGTTGTTGCGATCAAAAGCAGAGCCTCGGTCTCTAAGGAATAAAGAAAGGACTTGCAAACACTAAGTGAAAGCATTGGAAAAATCCTAATTTTAACATGTAACAGGGCTAGAGTAAAAGATTTTGCATATATATGAAACTGAGTTTATTTTAAAGAACTTTAGCTCACTCATTATATTGGGTCATTAATATTACTTTCTCATTTCCCTTTTCTGAATTCAATTTCTCTGAAAGTGATAGCCTAGATCAACTGTCTCCAAAGAGAGACAAAGCTTCCTCAAAGAGCACACACAATAATCCACCGATGTAAGGAAAGAAAATTCTGGAACATTTACTATATTTCTAGTGTGTCTTTTAAAATTTGTATGCCTTGTGTATGTTTTTGTAATGCACATAATACATCTAACAAGTCAATAAGTAAATAAGTCTATATTGTATGTGTATCCTCCTTCTTTATATATATATATATATAGTTGATTGACTAACTGATTGATTTATTTATCCTGATAGAAACATGTAATCAAAATAATCTAGAGAATACTTCCCTAATAGATCTCTGAGCTTTTTTTTTTTTTTTAAATGATTTTATGGTCCTGAAACAAGTTATTCTAATCATTGTGATTATCTTAAAATAGTGAAATGGCAGCTTGCCTATTAAATTGACTGCTCAGATTTTGGCTTTTGTTGATTACAAAAGACAAATTATCTCCTTTTGCCAGGAACGTAGTGAAAGCCATAAGGGCTACCTCAGTTTCCGCATGTCTAGACTATTTAGAGTGAAAGCCCATACGAAACCTCTGAGTAGCAGCAAGGAATTTTCATTTGTTTCAGGATGTCTCAACTACAGTCCTAGCTCTGCCACTGATGGGCTATGGCAGGTTAGACTAGTCACTGCTGGTCTCTAGGCCTCACGGTCCCGTCTGCAGACTTGGAGGTTTGGATTTTCTTCTGATGCACATCTCAGCACAAAACTGCCTTGCTCAGCTAGGTGTCTCTGACCCCTGCCTCTCAGCGTTGCGTCTTCCCCTGCCTGCAGAAATTCTTTATCATATGTATCGTTTTACTGTCTTCATAGGACAATAACTATCTGAAAGTGTCTATTTATTATTTTGTTCATGTGTTTACTGTCTGTCTCCTCTAACTGGAATGTGAGCTCCATGGAAACCGCAGGGAGCAGAGCCAGATGTACCAGGAGGCAAATGGAGTTTTAGCTTCAGGACCCCCGGGGGGTGCGTTAGCTATGTGACCGCATGTTATGTTTGGTTTGGTTTTTCTAAAATTTTCAAAAGCAAAATATTCCATTATATAATTCATCAAGAACACTGACTCTTTTTTTTCCGACACTCCCCCATTACACCTTGCTTCACGTCCAGTGGTGTTGCCTTTTTGCACCCACCTAAAAGGAATTTTAATTTGGTATATAATTTGTGGGGCTTGAGAGGACACGTTTTTGTGTAGTTTGTCATCCCTTCTGTGATTACTTAGGTTTAGCAAGATTCCACAGATTAGTAAGGGACAGTGCTAAGGTGTTTTGTCTGCTTCTAGTACTGATGATCTTAATTAACATTGCACATTATGGCCTTTTTATAAATTTGGTGATAAATCAATAGGCATCTGTTTCCAAAATTTAGAAGTATGATAATATGTCTTCAGCCACCTGCCAGTGTTTAACACTTATTCCAGACCTACCTTCCTAGCTCATAGTCTCATTATCCGTTGCTGTCGACTTGCTCACTGCTCTATCTGAGCTACGTATATCTTGACTCTGTTAGATTACATCTTTGTCCATCTCTTTCATTTGCCAAAATTGCCTGGCTCAGTCAAATCTTTGTGTGTTCTCATTTAGTTCTTGCTGATTTGACATGAACTACAGACATAAACAGAGTTAGCATGAAAGTCTTAACATGTCAATCCAACATGGCCCTTGATCACAAACTGGCTAATGGGTATTATCAATGCAAAGAATATTTAAGATACATCACTGCACAAGAAAAGATGAAATTCTCTGAAATCTTAATGTTCATATAGTAAAGAAATTTGATACTAGTTTTCCTAAAATTATATCAATACTAAATATTTATACACTAATTTTTAATAATGAGTTGTGAAGTTGAATGAAACTTTTTCAATGTGTCAATTAAGGAAAAACAGTGCTGGAGGAAAAAAATAGTGAATTAACTACCTAATTCCTCTCTAGAAAATAATATAAAAACATCATATGAAAATATTAAAAGTATACAGGTAAAATATAGACAATTTATAGAGGTATCATATGCAAATTATAATAAAAAATCATTTTTTAGTTCTGGCTTTGATAAAATACATGTCAGCATTTCAGCACTGTAAGCAGATTAGCATTGTAATTGTTATAATTTCTTTGTGTTCTTTCATGTCGAAGGTTGTATTAATTATTTCTCAAATCTTGGGGGCTCTAAGATTTTATAGGCTACAGGGTCTACCCTGGCAGTGAATTTGTGTTTTTCCCTAAAGCCTGTATTCACAGCTTTTAGAACCAGGAGAGAGTCAACAAATGTTTGGAGGAATCACACAATGTTCTCTAAGAATGCCTTTTCAACTTGATTTGCTGTTGTTCTTGAGAACCATATGATAGAAATTTTGACCTTTATTTCTTAGAGGCCACTGAGAAATTCTCCAGGGAGATCTGCTTCTGGTGAGGATTATAGAATCCACTTTTAACAAGCACCCTCGTGCATTCATAGGCCAGGCTCTATGACCCTCTGCAGTAGGTTCTGTAGACTCCAAAGCCACCTGCACATACACAGAAACCTCTGGCTTGTCTGTGCTTACTGGCTGCAGCACGGATAGGGCTTCCTTATGGGTAGCAGGTCCCTTAGGTCCTGGCTTCCAATAGTAAATCAGGTCACACACAGATTCCCTATAGTTATGGCACTGTCCCCTACCACTACCATCACCTCCCCTCCTCTCCCTCCCAAGTCTGACTTGTCGCCTTTGCCTCATGAAACATAGATCACAAACTTCTTATCCTGGGTTGATGACCTTGATACACTACACACATATATTCTGTTCCAATATTTGGCCATGCATTTGGGAGACCCCCCTCCAAAAAAACTCCAGCTTATGTTAATCATCTGTAGGAACAAAAACAACACAAAGTAAAGCAAAACAAAATATCTTTTCTCATCTTTTTCTCTTCATTCCTTGCAGAATAAAATTCATACTCCTGGCATGAAAATCAGAGATCTTCCTTATATGGATTCAACTAACTGTCCCCTTGGATGTTCACTTATGAAGATGCAGTGCTGAAGGTGGTAGAGCCATCTTGTCACCATCGTAGTAATGTTCAGGCTGAGAAGTGTCCAGCCCACATGTCTGACCATTCTCTGAATGCCATATCCATGGTTATCTAATAGGTGTCATAGTTTCTTTCCTTAATGCAAAAACAAAAACAGATGCCTTTGATCTTTGTGTCAATCATGGGGATTTTAAAAGGGCACTATACACAGTCGATACTCACTGAGAGCTTATAGAATTGAAACTGTTGTCGTCATTTAGTCACAGTTCAATCTGACCAGACTTAGTAAAATGATTTCTGTGCCTAACACAGTGCCTGACGTGTGGTAGAAGATAATGGAAAAAAGTGATTGAGTATCAATGATACATTATGGAAAATTAGTATTTATCTTCATCTTAACAATTCAAGAATATCCCAATCAACATTAATAATAATAATTATTATTATTTTCTTTGGGGAAGGGACTGTGCTGAACACTTTTAAGAGTGTATTCTCATCTTAAAATTTTACATATGATGAAAGTGATATTTAAGAAGATAAATCACTCAAAGTCCACAATTAATAAGGAGCAGAGCCAGGACTTCAATCCAATTTTGACTCATCTGACTTATCACTGTTATAACCTGCTTCTCATTTAAGAAAAAGCAATAGGTTACAATCTAATTTGTGCATATATTTTTCTTTCTCCTCTCAAAAAAATCCCCATCTTTGACTATATGTGCACCAGATATTGTTCCCATTATACTGTCTACAAACTGGTTGAGAATTCTTCACAGTTAATCGTTATTTTCTCTCTCTTTCTCCATCTTTGTCCTTCTGACATCAGTGAAGTTACATCTTCCTCGTGGCTTCCAATCTCAGATAGCATAAGGTTCTTGGCTCTGCAGGCCAACAAACTAACCTTGGCATAATAAATGACCCACAGCTTCAGAATGCCTCTGGAATGCCAAATGACCACAGCTCTGTGCCTCTGGAATGTGGAATGGCCCCAGCATTAGCCAGGTGACCCACAGCTGCACGCCTCTGGAATAAAAAATAGATTCAGGCTCCTAGAATACCAAGTGCCTGCTCAAGAAAAAGGTAATGGATAAGCTTTCCTGCAAAGGAAGAAGAAATGGTAATGACTGACTTTGATACCATGAGATAACGATCTGTTAATACTAATAACACCTGAGTCTAAATCCAGGCAAACTCTCTGAATCACCTGCTGAAAAATTTCTGACCCTTCCAAAATCAAAGAAGCAGATCTCTTCCCATGGGTAAAAATGAGCTTCCCTCATTTTGTGTGTCCTGTACTTTGCCTAAAAAAAGAAAAGAAAATCTTGTTTTAAAATTCATTTTCCCAGTGCATTAATTTGGACTAACAAAATTTGTAAACCCTTTAGAGAGCACTGGCATCTACAGAGTCCTATCTAGAGAAGCAATTCCCCAGCAAAGGTGCCCAAACCCTTCCTGGAAGTCACCTGCAAAAAAGATATTGCATAAGGATATTTGCATTAATCATACTCAGTCACTGGGATTTTAATAATTGTCTCCATTTTTTCTTCACCGTTCTTTTCTTTCTTTTTTCTTTTTTTTTCTTCTTCTTTTTTTTTTTTTTGCAGTGACATCCTTGGTGACTTCATCCCCACCTTCCTTTTTCATTGCATTTCAATGCATTGGTTATAAAAGGAGGATTTGCAAACTAAGTATTAAAACTCCAGGGCACTACATCTCCAAAATCTATAAGAGGATAAGAAGATAAGAGGCCAAACCCACTGAAAGCTTCTCTCCTGGTATCTGTGAAACTTCTAGGCTGGCCTGTAATACCCTAAACCAAAGCAATCTGTCCACCTCCTCCTCCCCCTATCCCTCCTGCCTAATGCAGGCAGATAAACTTAGCATTAAAATTCCTCACACTTTGGCAAATTAGTACCCAGGAGGCTGCTGACTCAATCAGGGCTTGTTTTACTTACAGTGTAGTACTGAGAAAAGGCCATAAACTCCAGCCTGACAGATCCATAATGCTCATTTCAATATGTTTTCCCCGTGTGCAGCCTTGCTGATGAACTCTCATATTCCGCCAACAAAATATAACAAACATATTAACGACGTGTGGTAAATTGCCATTGGATATACTGGGTCCTTATGACGTAAATGAGATTGTCTGTCTGCCTGATACCGCTTTGGGAGTCCAAGATATTGCACTTTACTGAAGGAATGAGGGCAGAGGAAAATGGAACAAGTCAGTATTGGAGAGATAGAGATGCCATTACTCATGGCAGATGGGGCATTGGAAACCAAAGCAAAAGAACGTCAGAGCTAAAAGAGACTATAGATAGTGTCTAGTTAAATGCATTAATCTTGTGTACATTAAAATCAAGACCCAGAGAGAGAATGTGAGAGGCCCAGAGCTGCACAGCAAGTATGTGATTCCAGAATCACAAACCAGCGCTCTAACGATTGGTGGATGAGTTAGTCTCTATATTGTGAAAGTATGCTTAATTTATGTAAATATTTATTTGTTTTTAAGTCAATTAAATAGAGCCATTCCTAAGATAACCAAAAGGAAGAAAGATTTAGATAGTTCCCTTGAGCTTGCAGTTGTTGGCTCCTACTTGACAATGGAATGCAACCCACATTTTTGTCCAGCCATATTTTTGGAGCCATCAACCTTACAGCTGCCAAGCTAAGTTCCCAGGACATAAAATGAGGGAGAGAAAGGATCCACAACCAGTGGGTACCTGAAAGCAAATTCACAAGTCACAATTCAAAGGTCTAATTTATACAAATGTATTTTTAGAAAGGAAGGGACAATCTTCCTCTCTCAGCTACAGATACTTAGGTGTGATGACTTTGGTAAGAATTCTCACCTATGCCAGCTTCTGCCAGTTTACCCCAGAATCCCTTCTACAGTCTCTGGAGTGACTGTGGTGTCCCAGCAGGTCTCATCCTCATCAAAGACCTGTAGAAGAAGAAAAATAATTTCTCCTCCTTTACGGTGAGTAATTGGCTGAGACCCCTTTGTCTCTAGGGCACCTTGTAAATTGATAAGCTTATCTCAGATGGTTGAGTTCTCTACTATGATCTTTGTAAGGTTAACCTACTTATTCAGCCTTAAAACAAAATTTTCTTCACCTGAGGCCTCACACTGGGTTCAGTGTAGTTTAACTAAGATCCAGTCCGGTTTCTAAGTTGTGCCTGATTTGACCCGGATGTGGTAGGTTTCTAAATTGAACCTAGTCTGACCCCGGAACCAATCCGGTTTCTAACACGGCTCCAGTCTGAAGTGGACCCGGTCCAATTTTTAGGTCGGACCCAGTCGGACTCCAGCTGCTTTCCAGACCCAGTCCGGAAAAAAAAAAAAAATGCTGAAATAAAGTCTGAAAGCTCCTAACAGGAAAGCTGCAGAGCTGGGGTCCGAGAGGGACTTAGCTACCACCTCCAGAGCCTCGAGGACGCAGCGAGCTCCAGAAGTTTCCCAGGTACCTGTGCCTTGCTGCTAATTGCTCAGGGTCTCTGTCGTTGGGGTTCTTCTGTCGCTGGAACTGATAAAAGATAAACTGAAGTGTAGTACAAATTGTCAGAATTTATTTGAGCAAAATCAAATTTAAATCCGGCAGCATCCGATCTCGCAGGTAGAAAGGAGCTCTGAGGAGCTGTGTGAATGAATTTTGTAGGCAGAAGGGAGCAGGAAAGAGGAAGTTTTACAGCAGGTCTTTCAATAACGTTGTTTTGTTCAACGTCCTTTCATTATAACGTTGATGAAAAAAAAAAAATCCGAGCCGGGGTCATGTTCACGGTTTCTCCACATTTGCGTGGGTTTTCTCCCGGGAACCCAATTTCCTCCCACATCCTACTTCTGTGCATGTGGAAGACTCGGCTTGGCCCAGTTGCCCCAGTCTGAGTGAGTGTGGCTGTGTGTGAGTGCACCCTGCGATGGAAGGGGGTCCTGTGCAGGGTGGGATCCAGCCTTGCTTGTCCTGAGCTGCTAGAATTGGCTCCAGCCACCCGTGACCCTGAAGTGGAATAAGGAGGTTGAAAAGTAATGATCGTACTTGTTTTCATTAATCTTTCAGAAATGTATTTATGGCTTACATTCATTTTAATGTTTAATATTAGAATGGTTTTTGGGTCTCTATTTAGAAGTGCGATGTTTTTGGTGACCAAAAATATGTTGTAGGAAGTTCACTCTTGTTTATACTAGTTGGACTATGGTAAAATTTGTTTTATGTTGTTTGTCTTAAAGGAGCAATTTCCAAGAACATATGCATGACGTTAAGTGAGGACTTACTCTATTAGGCCACAAAAAAAGAAAAAAATAAAGAGAGAGCGTTGATTATTGCAGATACTTTCCTTAAGGGGATGACAGGTGTCTGTCAGGAAGGTTACCTAATTAGTGCTGATCTGTCAATTTCTAACTGACTGGCTCAAGATTCCATTTTTGAGAGAGCTGAAAGTGTAAGTTAAGTCTCCATTTAATGACATAGGGCTTAGGATAAGTGACTCTATTTTGAGCCTGTTATCTTGTTTTCAACACATCCTTTCTTCCTTTTTTACTTCCTCTCATCTCTCCTTTCTTCAAATATCTATGTACTATCAGGCACTGTAAACCCCAAGTGTATAACACACAGATGTGATTCCTAATCTTTTATGCAATATACTTAATTAATTATAATACAGTGTGAAATATCCAATGATGAGAAAGTAAAGGTTATTATGGGAATCCAGAAGAAGGACATAGAGTGTAGCCTGGGAGACGGGGAGATCAGAGTCAGCTTTTTCAAGGTAATGACTTTCTAGGTGAAATCTGAAGTATTGACAGGAGCAAACCAGATTGGAGCTGGGGAGGAGGACGGGGCAGGTTCCAAAAAGGAAGGGGTAGAGATGAAATAGAAATTCAGTGTGGGGAACATGAACTGTGTGCTGTAAAATTAAGTAAGATAAATTTTTATCTAATAGAAGTAGAAGGAAGGTAGAAGAGAGCTATAAGATGAATCCATATAGTGGATTTGGAATTTAGTCTATGGGCAAAGGCAATTGAGAGTCCTTAAAGAGACTGATGTGGCTGAATTTGTCTTTGGGGGAAAATATGGCTATAGCAAATATAAAGACCACTGATAAACACAACATTCTATTGTTGTTATATTTTTTTAAATAAATAAATCAGTCAAAAATGAAATAGCTTCAAGGATACTTTTTAAAAGTAGCAAAACCCCAAATTAATCATTTCAGTGACAACATAAAGAACATTGCAAACATATAACATAACAGAAAAAGGTAAGTTTTGATAGAAATTCACGAATTTGCATGTAGTATTTGCACATAATGTATATTTGGGATCACTGGCATTCACTTTACACCAGTTCAGCATTCTGTAAATGCAGAACTTAGTGCTAGTTCCGGTTTCTTCTACCACAAAATTTTTATCATATGGGGGTGAAATAATAAGAACTGGAGAGAAAGAAATGTGAGTGATAGAGACTTTCTGCACAGCCAAAATGGCTAAGAAACTTACAGAGACAAAGAGTGCCCTGTACATTTAATGTCTAAATTATGAGTAATGTCAGTCTTTAAAATAGCCAGAAAGGTTTGGATGGATGTGAAATCTCAGGACAAAATGGAGGAATTGGATCATTAACTGGGCTAGAAAGTATCCACTACACACTTAAGTACTAAGAATAAGTGCTCTGTAATGCTATCTTTTTAGAAGTAAGCATTTTATAAATGTTACAATTCTTCCAAAGTTTATCATTAGGCTGGCCTCATTGGCTGATACTGCATGAGGTTTGGGTTTAGCTATAATATCTGAACAGGGCTAATTAAAGAGTTAGAGAATTCCCATTGGATTGGGAGGTGGGTAAAAAGGAACAAACTAGTGTTAAGATATGAGACTACAATGTCATAATAGGTGAGAGAAGATTTCTAGAAATCACTCATATTTGAGACAAATGATAATATAATAAAATTCAGACAGTTCAAGGAAGAAAATAAAATAGAGGAATAGAATAAAGATGGAAAATGGGGGGAGGGATGTATAGCAGCCACAAGAATGCACTATTTAAATATCCAAACATGTGGCATTGCCACCCTCTGATGTCCATCACCCCTTTGCACTGAGGCCACACTTTGCAGGAGCTATTCCCCGTCAATGACTGAGCTTGGAAGGGATTCTAAGGCTTGAATCCTCTAACATTGAACTTTGAACAAAGACTGCCCTATGGCCATGCCAAACTTTTTTTATAATTGCAGCGGCTTAAGTTGCTTTATCCCAATCTTCTTTATTTCCCTCTCTACATTGAGTCAGAACTGCATTAGTGTAATAGCTCTTCCAGCTTCTCCTGAGAGCATCCATTTTCTCTCACAAACATTTCCCCTGATAAATTTCTTGCATGTTTAATTCTATCTTAGCATATACTTCTTAGAAGGCTCAGTCTAACACAGGGTCCTTTAATTGAGGTAGAGAGTAAAGTTTCTAAGAAGAAGTAATATTAACATACCTATACACACATACATAGACACTAAATGATGATAAGATGTTGTATAAAGGTCTAGGGGAGAAAAATATTCCTAGCACAGGGAAAAGCTAGTGTACATGCTTTGGGAAGACATGCTGAAGTTACAGAAAAGGCAGTATGGCTGGAGAATAACGAGAGTTAGAGAAGGTAATATCAGACAAAAGTAGCTCTAAGAGGTAAATGTGAACAGAAGGCTACAGCTTCTTCTGCTTTCTGAAGCAAACTCCTATCTGAACACAGATGACTGTTCTTATGTATTTATGTTTAGAATTCTAGAACTTTAAGAATGACAAACCTGAACCAGGAGAAAGAAGAGTGACTGACAAATCATGAGAATAATGGAATTTCAGAAGCTGTGGTCAAGGTTGAGGTTGGAGCTCCTTATGGCAGTTGGAGGGAGTACCAGAGTAATTTATGCTCATTGGCTCTCCTCCGATTATCCTCATCACTCTGTCCATTAATTGTAAAACAGAGTCTCACCTCTGAGGTTGCAATTCTGGGGATCTGACCTAAGTGTAGCTGTTTCTCTCCATTTGCCACAGTCTGTCATTTAACTAGCCTTTGATTAATACCAGGAATTGGAGACTGGCATAATCAAAGGTGAAGCTATAATTTCTGGACACTTTGTATATCACAAGGTAGATGAATAAGCAGAGGATCTGCTTCCTCCTCTACATGTCTAGACCTTTAATGACTGAGCATCAGATGCATGTGCTGAAGGATCAGTCAGGGAAATGAAGTATAATGGGATGTGTGTCTGAAAATCTGTATTTGCATATACTTGGGTCTTTATATTTTGCAGTAGAAAGACATCCTCCACTTATTATATGCAAGACTTGATTTCTTCTATAAAATGAAGTAGTAATAATGCCAGGCATACTTGTCTAGCAACAAAGTTGTTAAGCTATCTGATAGAACTTAAATTAGAGATTAAATTGTGAATGCTCACTATCTCCCTTTCCTACTGCCAAAAGAAAAATACCTTTCCTCACTGGTTTTCTTACATATTTCCAGCCCCTATGGTGAATTTTGTCTTTGTCAGCCTTTTTCCTGGTATTAATCCTACTATTATTTCCTGATAGTATGATGAATTTGGGCTGGAGTGGGCTAAAATTTACCTAGGACAGAGGTAAAATAGTGAAACAAAAGTGAGTAAGAAAGATAAGACCTATGTAGGCTGGAAAAAAGAATATTCCCTTTGATCATCTTTGAAGTCCTCCAGGAAATCTTTTAAATTATGTAATTATCTATTATTGCCACACTATATTTCTTTGAGTGCAATGCTGTGTCAAGATAGTACCATGCAAATTCAAGTTTTATGAGTTACAAATAAAATTAAAAACCAGATGGAAAATTATTTTAGTGTTATAAGAGTAGAGCCATTGCTATCTTGGGGAGCTAGTATGTTCGATGGTAAATTTAGATTTTGGATCAGATAACAAGTTCAACTCCTAGCTTTCCCCACTTGATCGTTTTGGAGACTTGGCCACCATGAGGAGTTTCCATGGAGAGACTTAATTACCAGTTTTCTCATTAAAGAGCAAATAATAAAAATTTGCCTTCTTTTTTAAGTTTGTTATAAAGATCATAACTTAATGAGTTGTTTTGAAACTAAATCATTGTGTCAATGTGAACTATATATATAGATCTATACATAAGACACTTGGAATAGGCTAACTCGACACATTTTTAAAAGAGTTAAATACTGTTTTTGTGTTTCTCAGTGCTAGTTTTGTTTATTTTTTTTTATCTTTGTTATAGATTCAAAACTACATATGATGTTTATAATAAATGGTCAGCATTCACACACACACACACACACACACACACACACACACACACACACACACACCTACCTACCTCTATAGCTATTATTCACATGTCCAAGGACTTTTATTTGGAAGAAAGAACAATCCAATTAAGAAAGGAGTTGTTGAAGAGATCCATGGAAAGGGAAACATGGCAAGTAGTGGAAAGATGGATGTCCCCCAGGATTCAAGCTACTCTGATCACAAGGCATTAATGTTTTGGATACCACCATTTGAGAGTTCGTGTTTCCTGAAAATCATATGTTGAAATTCTAAAGTCCAATGTAATGGTATTAGCAGACGGGGCCTTTGGAGGTGATTGAGTCATGAGAATGGAGCCCACATGAATAAAATCAGCACTCTTACAGAAGAGACTCTGCAGGACTCTCTAGCCCCTCCCACTATGTGGGGACACAATGAGAATCCTGCCATCCCGAAGAGGACACCCTCATCTTGGACTTCCAGCCTTCAGTACTATAAAAAAATAAATTTTTATGGTTTATAAGCCACCCAGTCTGTGGTATTTTGTTATAGCAGCCCCAAAAGATTAAGATACCAGGAGTCAAAATCTGATGCAAAACTTGGAAAGAAGAGCTCTCCCATTGCTGTCTTTCAGATCTGTTCTCCACTCATTGCAATAATAGAACCCACGTTCTTTCAGCAAGATAGTATTGGTAGGTTTGGGAACATGCTGAGACACTGCCCTTGGCGAAAACAGTGGCACTTTTTTTGGTGGAAATGATAACAGATAGCAAGGCTTCTCCTAGTGCAGGTTTGTACAGGAAGCTGACTGTGAAGGTAACATGGGGGTGAGTGCATCTCCTGGACTGCTCTGTGTGCACATGTGAGGCACCCCTTTTAGACCCAATTTGAGAGCGGGGTCTTAATCCCAACACTACCTGGGTGATATTTATTAATACCACTGCAGGGCTACATTACAATTTAATGTATATGAGAAATGGGGCACACGAGAGACAGCAAGAGATAGAAGTAATGAGGAAGGAAGGGAAGGATAAAAGGAAGGAAAGAAAACTATGGAAATCAAAGCAGTCAGAAATTGAAGGGCAATGACAATAGCAGATACTCAGCATTTATTAAATGTCATGGACTATCATACACACACACATACACACACACACATACACACACACGTATACATAAACAAATACAGAAATATACATATAGTAACACATACTCCTTTATTTTTTACAACACCCTGAGGTAGGTAAATTAGTATTCACATGATATCTTACCTCTAGAAAACTGAGGCAAAGGGAGGTTAAGGAACTTGCCTAAGGTCATTCTGTTAGTGAGTGAAGGAGCTGGGATATTAATCCCAGAAGTCTTCTCTAAGATTCAAACTGGAAATAACTAAATTCTGCTGTCTGTATCCAGAGAAGGAATTTGTTCGTTTTGATTTTTTAATATCTAGATCTTAAAAGATGAGAAATGGAATGAAGAGGAGTTCATAGAGCAGAAGAAATACCATGAATAGAAGTATGGATGTAGGTAGCTCAGTACATATAATAGAAGTGGTTACTTGTAATGCATACAAGATAAATGGTCTAAAATCTCAGGATCTTTTCTCAACCTGTCATCTAAGCTCAAGGGCTTATGTCAGTTGGTCATAGTGTAGTAGAAATTCCAATGATGAAAATTTCATCAGTCCCTACTTTAATTACAAATGAAGAGTTTGGAAGCCATAGGGATGCACAATATAGAAATAGTCATCTATGATAGCTGTTGCTCTGAAGTTGTATCTTCCCACTCTTAGATTCCCCATGGCAGTGGTTCTGGACAGAGTTAAAGTGCCTAGACAGTGAGGGTACCTTCTAATGTCTGAGATTTCCTGGGAGATCCAAGTCCTGTCTAGCATCTCCTCTCTTTTTCCTGCTGGAGTGAGGATTCCCTGAAATCATTTGTCCTTGCTTAGAGGTTGGATCATCTTCTCCCTCACTCCCTTAAGCACAGGGCACAGGACTCTGAGGCAGCATGACAGCATGTGAGTTGCCAAGGTTCCAAACGGCCCTTCTCTGTGGACTCCTTGCTTTCACACTTTCTGGGCTGTAAATGTCTCTCCTTTGCAAGGGCGGGTGCCAAAGACTGAATTTTCTGCCAACTTAGTTAACAAGCACTTATCGATCACTTACTGAGTACAGAGTGCCAAATAAATTGTACTGGAAGATGCAAAAGAAATAGCAAACATGTTACCTACAGAGGTGCAGACACTAATGAGAGCAAAAATCACTCTTGGAACAAAGGTAGGATGGTTATAATTTAATAGGGTGCAAATACAAAATGATTTTTTATATTTCATTATAATTCTGTGCTATTTCTCATGATGGGACCGAAGGGAATTGTGATAACTAATGGTTTCTAAATGCTTCTTTGGGGATAGTAAATATCCAACACAGAGCCACTAAAGCCGAGAGCATAGTGTGACCTGTAGTAACACCAATTTAGGCTTCATCACAGAAAACACAGTGTACTTTTCTGGACATTGGGGAGAGGTGATCATTCCCACATCAGTATGGCTCAGACTTTAAGTTTAATGATTCTTTATGCAAGTCTTCTAGGAGGAAAATTATAGTTTTACTTTACAAATTCAAGATTAGAGAGTATTCAGAAAAAGTTTAAAATGTTTAGTAAGTGCCTGTGTAGAATGTACATATAGAGCAATTCAGTATATAAATGATAAGGGCAGCATTGATCAAGGGCAGTTTCCTGGAAAAAGTGTTGTTTTGAGTTCCTTCTTATAAGTAGTGAAGGGTATAAAATGACCCAAAGATGGGAGGACATTCCAGGAAACAGTCCAGAAAATCTTGGATTCATTATAGGCCGATTTGGCTATAGGACAGTGTTAGCAGACTTAACTATGGAGGCAATAGAAATCACCTACAAAAGTTGCATAATTGGCAGATGAAGGAAGAAGACATTGAATGTTTCATATTTCCCACTTAATCATATTTACGAAACAAAATAATTTTTCAGAAATTAACACTGTTCCAAATTAATTTATAATGACAAAGTGAAACTTGTTTAATTAATAGATATGAAATTGTTCTGGTCTCTTTTGATAGAGCAGAAGAGGGAGGGAGAGAGTAAGAGAGAGAGGGAGAGAACAAGGCTGTTTTTAAATAATCACAAATAATTGCTGTCTTTCATATTAAAAAAGGAATTAGGCCTCAAATTAAAGGAGAAAATTAAAGTGAAACAAAATGGTGAGGGAGAGAAAGGAAAATGAAGAGAGAAAGAGGAAAGAAGTTTAAAAGAAGACAGAAACGGAAGACAAGAGGAAAAGAACAAAGGGTAAAATAGGGCCCAGGTGATAACATGTTTAGAAATAAGCTTTGAAAAAGACTCTTGTTCCAAGGAGTTGTGAGCTAATTGGCACTATCTTAGCTAAAGAATTCATATGTGGCATTTAGGAGATGTAGGATATGTTTTTGGAAAATTATCATTGAAGCTATATAATTGATAGGCATGTCTACGCCCTCCCATGCTATGTTTCTCCTTTCAAATTTGCTAAGCAAACAATCCATTACTATTTCTGTTGGGAGGATGAGTCAGGAGCCGAGAGAGATAGGTCCTGAAATGGTACGAGCGGAAGCCCCTCCATGGACAGATCCAACACCAAGAAAATGGTGACTCTGCTAACAACTGTCTTGCTAAGCCATCCAGACTGTGGGTTTATCATGTTCACTCACTGTTTGCTTTCTTGGTTTGAGTTAGAAGGGAATGGGAACAACTAAGTTTAAAATGCCTAAGTTTAGGCATTATGGACTCAGGCATAGTAACAAGTTAAAATGAAAGCTGGGACAGAAATTTTAATTTTATCACCTTTTACTCTGAGGTCTATGATGTTCTTTGTTCTACAGAGGTGAAGTGCCTGCTGCAGAATGCTCAACATCAGGAAACTGATACTGAGACCTAGGCATCATCTTTGTTTGACTCCCCCTACCACATTCAACTGTCCTTAGATCTATCCTACTTGCGAAACATTTGAGTGTGTTCAGTTATCTCCACTTTAATATCTATCGTCTTGTCCACACCATCATTTATCACTCACCTGGAGCACCGCAAATGCCTTCAAAGTTGTATTTTTTACCTCTGTTGTCATTCTCAGTCCCATCCCCATAATCTCTGATCTTTCCAAAGCCAGGAGTATCTTCCAAAACAAATCTGAACCTACCATTTCTCTGCTTTGCTAACCATCCAGCGACTCTCCATTGCCCTCATATATAAACTCCAAGTACTTCATGATATTACCTGCATAATTTAGCCCCTGATCAATTCTCTAACTGAGAACTTCTTTAAAACTCTAATAGCTTTCAACTCTAATAGCTTACCCTCCCTTTTGTAATCTGTACTCAAGCCATGTTCAGCTTGCTTCATTTCCTTGAATATACACAAGGCCTTGTTTCTCTTCTAGGCTTTTGCACATTCTGTTCCCTCCTCTTGGAACACATGTCAGCTTCTCCCTCTGCCCTTACCCCACTCTTATTTATCACCATCGTTTCCTTCTAAACGTCTCCCTTGTTACAGAGCTGGGTTGTGTTCCTGTAATGTTTTCATATTTTGTATCTATCCTTTCTTTCTGCTCATATCTTTCCATGCATTTTGATGTAATAAGTTATGTATGGACTATTCATCATCATGTGTCAGAATTTAGCACAGTGTCTAGCACAAAGTAAGAAATTAACACTTACACATAGATTTAATGCATTCCAACCAGCCATTTCACAAATCTTCTATGTCTTGTGGATAAACAAGGATTTTATATCTAGATTAATAGCTTGTTGAGTTGCTATCCCTTAAGAAAAGAACTGTTCAGATATATATGGATATATATATAATAAATATATATTAAAATGTTAAATGTTGAAAATTATTGCAAGTGGTGGTGACTTCAAACATGCCCTGAATGTGGGAAGTCATTATCTCATGAGTTAATGAGCCAGGGTTTATGGCACAGTTAAAATACCATGTTACCTGTGGGAGAGGGCTGTAGTACTTCTATAACAATACAGAAACAAAATTTGAGTTGACTCGTTTATTTCATTACCACAAGAGTCCATTGGAATAAATAGAAAAAAATGGGTGCTTTGACTCTGGAGTCACTTAGAACCGGATTTAAACCCTATATTTGATGCATATCCCCACTAAAACCTCAGCTAAGTTGTTTAAACTTGCTCAGTTTCCTCATATGTAAATAGGAATGAAAAGAACTTCAAAGAACTAGTGAAATGTGTCTGTATCACCTAAAATAGTACTTGGCACATAGACTTTTTCAAGTAAATAAATATTCTAAATGAAACTGGAGTGAAGTGGTGAAGCACAGCTTATTTTTTATTCAACACATTTTTATCAAGTTTATATTTTGTAATAGGTACTTGACTAGACTGAATATAAAAATAACTGTGTAATTTCATGCTTAGGAAGCACAGGCTTAAAAGAATGACAGAAATGGTGACCTGATAACAGAGAGTACTGAGTGCCATAGGTACCACATGTAGAAAGTACACTGAAAAAAACTGAAAAGCTCAATAATAGAAAATGTTGCCAGTGATATGAGAATATGAAGCTACCATGCACTACTGGTTGTAGAATAGATGAATATGGGTGTTCTGGAGTACATTCCAGCTATATCTGGCAAAATTAAGTGTTGGAATAGTCTTGTTCTGCAAGACTTCTCTGGATATATATTTGAAAAGAATTTTCATATATATAAGCGCATGAGTAAGAAGGTGTTCATTGAAGGGTCAGGTATAGGATCCTGTCCTTGAAGCAATAGTCAAATGTGGCAGCTTCATATCATGGGGTATCAGAAGGTCATGTTGCACAGCATCCTAGATGTGCAGTAGCAACATGGATGGGTTTTGAAAACAGAGGAAACAGAATGAGCAACAACGATTTTCATTTATGTACATTAAAGTACATTAACTAAAAAATGACAGCCTACGTACAAGAACTCATATAAGCTAAAGGGTGTTGGTTAAACACATAATTGCTATGGAGTGGGGAAGAAAACAGAGATACAAGGGAATAAAATAAACAAAATAAGACCAGGTAAATCATAAAAATTTGTAAAGATAAATTATAAAAATTTGTCACTAACTGAGAAGTATGAGTTAGTCAACCCTATCCACTGAGGGGAAAAAGAGTAATAAAGAACACATAATTCTTTCTTAGGGTGAGGGGGGAAATGCCACAGGATAAGCTTTTATTCTTTTATCAAATATTTTTGTGCCTAGCATGATTTGCTAAAAAATAAAAAAGAAAAGAAAAGAAAAAAACATCCAAATCCCTGAACTTAATGGAGCTTAGATTTTTTTAGTACAAAGGCAGACTATAAAGAAATACACACTATGATCTCATGTGGCAGAGATGCTACGGAGAAACATAAATCGAGGTAAGGAGTTAGTGGATGTTGAGAGAGCAGAAGACACTCAAAATAAGGAGGCCAAGGATAGTCTGTCTGGAAAAGTGACATTTGAGTTGATACAAAGTCAGAGATAGACATGTCTGAAAATCCATGTGGGGCAGAAAAGGGTCATAGTATCAATTCCAACATGGAGGAGGAGGTTCCCCCACACCAACACGCAATGCTTGGACGCCAACTGGGTGTCCTACAGTTCAGTGCAGTTCTGACATTGTATACCTGGGAGTAGCTTCAGATCCCACAGACTAAGAGGTTAGTCTTACAAGTCTGCTCCTGTCCTTCAGACAACCAGTAGAAGGCCCAGCTTGTTACCTCTACTTCTGACTGACTGGGTATAAGTCAGGAGTTCCCACAGCTCCCTCCTTGGGTTTGATTAACTTGCTAGGGTATCTCACAGAACTCAGAGGAACATTTCACTAAATACATTATAAAAGGACATAACTCAAGAACAGCCAGGTAGAAGAGATGCATAGGGCAAGGAGCTCAGAATGCCCATGCTTTCTCTAAGCCTGCCACTCTCTCGATATCTACATGTTTACCAACTTGGACGCTCTCCAAACCCAGGCCTCCTGGGTTTTTATAGAGGCTTCATGACATAGGCATGATTGACTAAATCACTGACCATTGGCAATTGATTTAACTTTCAGTCCCTCTCCCCACCCTGGAGATCAAGGGGTGTGGCTGAAAGTTTCAACCCTATAATCACATGGTTGACTCCAGTGACAACCAGCCCCCATTCTTAGGTGCTCTCCAAAAGTCACCTCATTAACATAACAACAGACACCTTGATCACTATTGACATAAGGAAATTCCAAGGGTTTTAGGAGCTTGGTTCCAGAAACTAGAACAAAGACCAAATATGTATTTATATGTTAATAGTGGATGAACAGGAAGCGAGCCCATGGTCTTGAAACGGAAAGAAGGCCAACATAGCTGAAGCGAAGGGACAAGAAGCTTGTGGAAGCCGATGTCAATCAGAAGGATGGTCAGACTGTGTAGGAGCTCAGAGGACAAGGTTAGGGGTTTAGGTACTATTCTGATTATGATGAGAAGCCAGTTACAGGGTTTGAGCTGAGCAGTGACATGTTTTGACTTCCTTTTACACAAAGTTCTGCTGTTGGGGACCCTGTGGGAAGAACAGGTTCAAGAGTAGAAGCAGAAACATCAGGCAAGAGACTGTTGACTCATCCGGCAGCAGACAATGGTACCTTGATTTGGATGTGATCAAGACTTCAATGGAATTTTGACTGTTTTTCATCAGATGACCTCAGGAAAGGATATTTCAAGGTGAGGAATATAATTAGAATGATCTGAGATATGTGGACTTTCCACATGATTTAGGGCTTATGGCAAAAGAGAGAGAAAGATACAGAGCCAAGAAAGATTGAGGCCGAATTAGAAAGGGCTGGATTGACAGACTAAGGAGTTCGCACACTTTTCTGTGGAAAATAGGACCACCAGGGAAATGAGCTGATATAACTCCGCTTTTGTAAGATAATTATAGGTGCTTTGTAAAGGATGATTTAGAAGAGGCAGAAGGCAAAAAGGTGAGGGAAACTTTGACTAAAATAGCACTTTGCAAGGATAAGACAAGACATGCTCATATCATTAAGTACTGAAGGTTCTTAAATGTTTTACCTAATGCATTGGTTTCTTGTAATGTCAAATTAGTTCATGAAAGGTACTTAGAATAGGGTTTGACACATGGTAATTCCTCAACAAATATTAGCTATTATGTACATACTATAAGTAGTAATATTTCTATATTTTTATATGCTATTCTATGTTCTAGCAATATTTCCATATACCTGGCCTAAAGACCTCCACAGAGACTATATAAATGTCCGTCATTTTGTTGGAGCAGAAATTACTGAAGGAGCTAGTGTCTCAACTAACTAAAACTCATAGCAGGTCTAAATGCTATATTGGTGGTACATTTACGCACAGGTTGCTTTGGGAGGTGTCTGGAGAGGAGAGAGTAATTTAATTTAGAATTGGTCATGTAGAATGTTTTTTGGTGGGGAGAAGGAAGAGTCGAGAAGGAACTAGATGAACATAAATGGGAAGCGCCTTGAAGAGAGTAAGATGTGGTGGCATAAAGTTGAAGATTTGGACTTTGCAATCTACTGGCTGAGATTGAATCCTGGCTGTGCCATGTCTGAGCTTTGTAATTTTTCGCAAATTCCTTCCTCTAAACCTCAATATCCTCATCTTGAAAGTTATATGGAAAATCTTATGTGTCTCATAGACATCTTATTTATTTCATCCATGATTGAAAAATAAGATAATGCAAATGAAATGTTTGCTACACCTTAAGAGCACAACTAGTATTGCTATTTAATTTTTTATGATTCAGCCAACTCTTATGCGGAGTGTCACCAGCTTCCATCGGATTTCTGTCTTCCTTTAGACTCTGTCTTTCACCCTGTGTGAAGGGCAAATCCTTCCCTGACATTTGCATTTTGTTTCCTTGATTTCTCTTGCCTTTGCTTCAATATCAAGGAATTCAAATTAAAGGGAGATTTAATGTTCTTATGCATAGTTACCCCCTCTTGCCTTAGGAGTGTGGCATTTTGATGTGATTTGCAGACTTTCAGAATGGGAAATGCTTGATAGCATTAGTACAGTATACAGCACTCACATGGCAATAAAGCGACACAACATCCCAACCCACTGTGAATCAGAATGCCCACTTTCATGGACCAGGATGTTCAGACATTCTATTGTGTAGGTGTTTATGAGTGACATATGGCGAAATGCAGATTTGCTTTCAAGGCAACAGAAATCAGCTTCTCTGGTCTTCCTTCCCCACCCCTCGTCTCCTCACATTAAGGAGTCAGAGCACATTGCTATCCAATGAAACATTCACATGCAGCTACTAATGGGATATTAAAAACTATAGTCACAGGAAATTGGAAGAAGCTTTAAAATATTTAGTTCAACAATTACACATTGTTGTGCAGTGTAAACTTAAATGACTTCTGAAGTGAACAGCTTACTACCTTCTGGGGCCTCCCATGCAATATTTGGACAGTTTGACTGTTAAAATAGCCTTTTATTTTTATACTGATCTTAAAATGTGTGTCCAAGCAGCGTATACTTATTGGGGAAAACCCAGAGTTTTATCCTTTTTTTTAATTTGAGTCCTGTGAATATTTTAAAATACCGAGCACATTGTCCCAAATATGTCTGTCTTAGAAGTTTCTTACTTGGCTTCTCATATTCAACTGTCTTGTTCTCCTCTGCAATTATTGTTCACGGTGTACCTGGGCACTTATTGTGGGTACAAAACTGAGTAATTCTCAGGTGCCATTCATTTACTTCTTCTAGTTACCCAGAGTAGATAAGGAAGTAAAGGCAGAGACGGGTAAGTAAACTGCGTAAACTCATATAACTAGAAAGAGTGTACGTGAGATTCCAATCCAGGTCTCACCTCACCCCAGAGTACGCACTGCGAACAAATATGTTGCACTACCTTCGCACTACCTTCTCATGCTCCCTTTGTACTTTATCAATAATAATACTAACATTATTATGACTAGTAGTAATTGCTGAAATTTACTGAAAGCTAAATTATCTAGTATCTCAGTTCTATTAACTCTCTTAATCTTCACAGCAGCTTTGAGGTACCGAGGCACAGAAAGACTGAGTAACTTCCCCAAAGTTAGGAAGTGGCAGAACTAAGATTTAAAGCCTCAAAGTCTGCTTTCAGAGCTGACAATTTGAAGCATTATGCTATAACCCCATGTTTCAAATCTTGATGTTATATTTTTAATACAGCATAAGTCAGTTTACATTTGTGTCAGCAATATCTCACATGTGCCTACTGAGCTATCAATGAAATGTGTGTGTGTGTGTGTACGTGTACACTTTATTTTATAAGGAAAAGGCTTTTACTCCCTGTACTATAATTGTTTAGTGGGATTTTTTGCATGCCAACCATTTATCCCTATTACAGACCAGATTTAGGGATTCAGTCCATTGACTCAGCCTGATGAGACTTGTTTTGTTTCCTCATTGATCATTCCATACCCACTTTCCCAACTTTGTACCAATTACCACAATGATAAACACATCTTCTAGCCTACCTCTAAGTCATTAACAAAATCTTTTGCACAAGAATGAATTTATACCTTCAGAGGCAAGTGATCCTTAAACTTCCAGGAGGATCTTCATCTTTTAGCATTTGACAGATATTTTATTTTTAAGCAACCACTGTGTGCCAGACATCATAGTTACCCATGGTAAATAAAACTTTCAGCAAAAATAAATTGTATTTCCTCATAGCATTTTCAACTTCAAGTGGGAGAAATATGTTAATCCAATAATAATACAAATTAATAATAAGCATTTTTAAAGAGCTAAACAGAGTTAGTAGGTTGAAAATTATCTCCAGAGAAGTGATGGTTGCACTGAACTTTAAACAATGAGCTAGACTAGGTAAAAAGAGATGACAAGTGCTAACCCGCCTTTGTAACAAATTCTCTTTGGCTGTCAGTGGCTTTAAACTGGTTGAGCCATTGTCTTAATGTGAAATTGATGGAGATAAAGCAAGGGTGTTGGACTAAACCTTAATAATATTCTAGTTCACAGTTGTTGAAACCCAGTGCTTTGTGTGATGCAAGGGTATGTCATAAATTAGTAGCTCATTTTTATTAAGAAGTCCATAGAACTAAACAACTTCTTAAAATCCTGAATAAACCAAAATTAAAGTAGCTTCTTACCTGTAAAACTTTTCAGATCTTTTGTAACATGTAATATTTTGAGAATGTCTAAGCAGAAATCTAGAACATGGTGCTTTCTAAACTTATCTGAATGGTATTCTTTTTTTTTTTTTTTTTTTTTTTTTTCCTGTGCTGCAGCTCTTAATTCTTTTTTATAGTTTCCAGAATATAGTCTGGGAAACAATGGTGCAGTTTAACCTAACCCTTCAATCCCCAAGGCTTGAAGTCTTTCTCAAACTTCCTATCAAATTATTACTGACTTTTTTCCTAAATAGCCTCAATGAATGAGAAATATACCCAATGATTTTTTTTTTCCAAATAAATGAAACACTTAGGACACTGCTGAATTATCTCAGTTGTCCTTGCTTAGTTTAGTGATAGCCAGAAGCTCAGAAATGGTAATTGTATTTTGCGATTCTCAGGAGAACGGTATATTCCTAAAGTGAACACTAGGTTGGGGCAGAACCATTGGTGCCCGGATTAGTCATATTTTATTTTTATAACAAAGCCACTTGATGCTCTCCAAGAACTCTTTTCTAAACTTCATTAATAAATAAAAAATAAAAAGCCTGCCTATGAATAAATGATGAAAGTACCTCCCTTGGTAATTTTTTTTAAGTTTCTGAAAATAGTTCATCTCCATCTGCAAACTTAATGCAGTTAGAAGAGCCACGAGAATGTCATTATGTTGCATGTTTGTCAGTAGAAATGAAGAGACAGAAAGGAACCCTATCACCGGAGACAGAAGAAGTCTTTGAATGTGCAGATCACTTATTCAATGCAGGTTATTTACAGTATTTTTTTTAATTGCTATGGATTGTGTAATGTCAAAAAGGGCAAAATTTATAGCTGAAAAATGCAGAAGAATCAGATGGCCTACTGGAGTGGATCTGATTACTTTAATATGCTAATATATCATCATTGGTCCAAGGATATGCTTCTATTGTTATTCATATAACACATTAAGTTGTTTACAAAAGTCACACTAATAGCCTGAAAGGTTTTTTTTTTTCTTTTTTAGGTTAGGGAAATGCCTAGTTTAGCTTTGTATTCCTAATCTTTAGCATACCTCCAGATACAAAGTAAAGGTTCAAGAATTGTATGTTAATTTTTTCATTGTGATGAATATTGTATCCTCAGAGTTGTACTTCTAAGACCCAGTGAAATTTCAATCATGAAAATTTAACACAATCACCCTTCATGATGTTACAAGCTCAGTTGGAAAGTTGAACTCAGCCTTTGTGTGGGAGTACTTACACGGAGAAGACTGGTAAGCACAAGTGAAGTTTACCACCCTCCACCCACCCATTAGAAGCTGTTTGTTAAACACTTACCAGCACAACACTTCCTGTACCTCATACATTTGCTCTCCAGCTCCCTTTCCTTTTCTTTTGCTCTCTGATGCAAACAGTTAGAGGATCTTGTGGATTTAGATCTTGCCTCTAACTCTGGCCAATTCTGTGCCTGACCTTAAAAAAAATAAATAAAAAAAATCCCTGACTCCTTCTCTTTACACCTTTCTCTTTCTCTCCCTCCTCTTCCTCCTTCCCTTTCCCTCCCCATCTCCTTACCCCTTCCCATAAAGTCAATTACACAAATTTACTGTGAGGATTATGTGAGATCATGTCTCTAAAATAACCTGAGTTCCTGGTATAGAACAGTTAGACAATAAACTCACCTACCTTATTCCATGTTTTTCTTTTAAGATTAGAAATGGATTTTTACTCTGTCAGCAGCACACCTGTGTTTAAATATGAATTGGAGACAAAGGACCTAGAATAGATGCCAGACTTCACCACTTAAGGGTCCTGGGATCTGGGCAGAACTCTGTGATTCTCAGTCTTCCCACTTGTGAAAGAAAATAATGATGTCCCACTTGCACCTCTCACAGCAGAATTAAATGATATAATAAATCTGAAAGAACACTGCAAACAAATATGAGAATGTGTATCAAGGGGCAGCTTTACAATGCATGTATCATTAACAATTCCACTTTTTAGGATTTAACTGGAAAAAAATTAGAAAAAAATTACATACAGAATATTCATAAAGCAGATAGTTGCAGTAATGTTATTGATAACAAAATTGAAAAGAAGCCAAATATTGAATGAGAGGGAATTATTAAGTGGATTAGCATACACTCATAGAGTGAAATGGTCTGCATTCATTAACATCGTTTTACGACAAACCTGAAAGGATATATACCACATTGTTTTTAAGGAAGTCATCACTGGATGGTAGGATTCTTGATGACTTTCTTTTTTCCTTCTTTGCATATTCTAATTATTTATGATTAATGCATATCGCTTTTATAATAATACACTAACGATGGTTACAAAACAGTATACAAAGTATGAAGAACATAGTGGCAATGCCAGTGTGTGAACAGAATGGGTCATGAGAAAATGTTTTTATATTTTGTGCATTTTGGTCTTCTAACATTTCTGCATTGAGTATATATTACTTTTATAATTAGGGAGAGAAGCACTAAAATATGTCAATGAAATATGAGGGTTCAAAAGTTAGATATCGTCATCGATTTCATTCAGTCAGGAATCTTATATGATTCAGGTGAAGATACTTTTCTAATCGTCTCTAGAATAGCTGACATTCTAAAAAGATACTCTAAAAGAGTCGTCTGTCCATCTTCATCTTGTAGTTGTGAGGTCATACCAAGCCTCTTGAAAGTTATCTGCTTCATGTTAGCATTTCTCTTTCTTTTTATATTAATTGGGGAGCAGGGGATAATAGTAAAAAATTGGACTTTTCATGTTGAATCAACTTTTGTTTTTCAATTTCAGAAAACAAACTTTCTTCCTTTGGGCACTGCTACTCTGACACATTAAATGCAGTGGTGAAGAAAATGTGGCGTAATGGTGGGGAGAGGTTTGTGGGGGCTTAGCTGAAATGAGGCACGTATGGGAAGCAGTCCACACATGTTCCTAGAAGCGGATGCATATAGCAGACTGGCCTACACATATTTTTCTCTAGCCAGGTCCTCAATACAGAGGCTAGACTCCAGAATCTTTGTTTCTACCGAGTGACGCTAGCTCCCTAGCCACAGCTGATTGATCAATGTGGAGAGATATATATCCTGAGATGACTTGTATCCAAGTCAAATTCTCAAAACACAGGTCTTATGCACCTCAGAAGTTCAGCCATAGTATTGACAATGTCCTAAGAGAAGTTCCAGGAGCTATAGTTGCTAAGGCCCTGGGATCTATCCTGACTTCTTATTCCTAGGGCTTGATTCCCATCGTCCATTTTATGAGCTACCCCATGTTCCTTCTAATGCCTTAGTCCCTTTGTATTCTAATGACCAAGGAGAGTCAGTTTCCGTTGCTTAAAACCAAAAGAATGTTAACTAATATATCAAAACAAACAAACAATTAATTGGATGAAGAATATGAGATCCCTCAAGTATGTCATTGATAATGGACATGAATGCACTCATCTGATATCTGTTCTTAGGAAACAGCATAGATGAATAGAATGGACTTTTACTGAATCTTGAATGATTCAAAATTGCCTGGGAGAGAATTGCTATTATGGGGGCCATTTGATAAAAGAAGAACCAACATGCATTTAGTGTGACTCATGAATTGAAATGGACAGATAAAACAATGGGCAAAGTTGATGGCCACTGAGAGATAGTGATAGATTAGGGCCTGAAGTTTTGTCATTCTAGGCTGAGCAGGTAGAAAAAGTTATTATGTTTTAAGGAATAATTTATATAAATGTCTATATATATGAACATATCTTCTAAAGAAACTATGCAGGGCTAAGTAATGCTTTTTAGTGTAAAAGAAATATTACCTAACATTGTTGTACTGTTTCCATGTCCTGCACAGATGTCATTTCTATGCCTAAACTAATGTCTGTGCTAGTGAGCTCCATCCCTGAATTTTTAGTAAGCTATGGCATCTTCAATTATCTCAAGATAGACTGAAAATTTATCCGAGATTCTCAAAACAGAATTAAATGTCATACCTGCTAATTATAAAAATAAATGCAGGTAAGAGCAAGTGTATGTCCTGGAATTAAACTGATGGCTTTTAAATGCTGCTTATTCATGGAGGTTTGGAACTGCTGATTTGGGAACTGCAGGATAAAGCGAATATATCAAAAGATGCAGGTAGAAAAAGCTGTGCTCCTGATGGGAAAAGATTGAGAGCTGGTGACAAAAGCTGTTGAGTTGAGAACACCTTGCCACTTATTATAGTTAAGATAACTTGCCTTGCTTTGGGCTCTTTATTTTAATGTAGATGTCTGAGAGTGAGTGGGTGATTGAGGGAAATGGGGAGAGGTTATGTATCTTCACAGGGCAGGATGGCAATTGAATGACTACCAAACCCATCCCCTGTGATGTTAATATATGCACTCATTGTTCCACCCTCTTTTCTAGTAACCGTAAACAACATTTGTCACTGGGAATAGACTGCTTCTCACTTCCAAACTGATGGTGAGCCGACATTTGTATTTCAAGTACCAAAGCTCAGGCTACAGAAGCAGGAGGCCCAGAAAAGATGTATGTGGTGGGTGGAAAGAGAGAACAGAACAAGTTTTGCATGTGCGATTTGGTGGATCATTCATAAGTCTGGCCTCCGTGACAGGAGATGGCCTAATGCCTCATTAATTCCCACAGAGACGACGATGATGTATCACCCCCTTTCAATCTGAAACTAAGTAATGCATTAAAAAAAAAAACTAATTTGCACATGTTTAATGCGTTCATTAAGCTATTAGTCTTTCAACATGAGATTTAATAGCAAATTAACATTTCTTTTAAATAAAAAAAAAAATCATCCCCACAAAAGTCTCCAGTTAATACAATTATTTTGTGTTTTGAGCACAATGGGCTATAGGAGAAAACACTCGGCCCTAGATTGGTAGTGGAAAAGACTGTGTTGTATTCTTCCCATTTATTACACAATTTGTCACCCTGGGGCATTATTTCCCTGAATAACAAATATTTCTGGGGAACAAAAGGCCTCTTGAAAGTAGATACAAGAAGGTCAGGGACAAAAAAGACTCCAAAAGGACTAATTTTGTGAACTGAATCATGGTAGACTGAAAAAAATGGCTCGACCTAACCATAGCTTTGTGAAACAATGGAATTGACTTTTCTTGGTCAACATTCAAATATCAATATTTCCCTAACATTCATTTCCCTCCTGTTACCTATTAGGCACTGGGCTAGATGATGTAAAAAGCTTAATATAAAAAAATATATTATTTCTCTATGCCATGTTGAGCAAGATAAATCATGGGCTCTTTTCTTGAGGAAGTTACAGATGAATTTGGAAGATAAGCATGTAAGCAAAAACATCATATACAATTTTAAATCTTAAAAATATAGGAATAGACAAAGTGATTTGAGAACAAAGATGAAGGAAGCCCTAAATCAAATGGGTGATTTAGAGAAAGCTCTATGGGTAAAGTACAGTTTAGGCTGGAACTTCAAGATTGGCACACATTAGCCATGCAGAAATGAGTGGAAAATGTACTCTAAATTGAGTGACAGCAGGAGAAAGCGTACAAAGGAAAACATGTCATGCATAATGAGAAAAAATTACTTTGGTTTGGATTCTGTTGTAGTCAGTTTGGGCTGCTATAACATAACACATCCTGTATAACAGAATACCATAGATTTGGTGGTGTAAACAAAAAAATATTTGTTTCTCACAGTTCTAGAATTTGGGAAGTCCAAGATCAGTGCACTGGTAGCTTCCGTGTCTGGTGAGAAACCCCTTCCTGGTTTCCAAAGGGTTGTCTTGCAGCTGGAAAGAGCAAGGGAGCTCTCCTTTATAGGAGAGCACTAACCCCATACAGGAAGGGTCTACTTCATGACCTATTGATATCCCCCAGCTCCACCTAATATTATCACAATGGCAGTTAGGGTTTCAACATATGAATTTAGGGAGGGGTCATAAACATTCAGTCTTTAACAGGTACTCTACTGAACATTACCCATATTCTTTTCTTCCTGAATTTCAAAGCATTTTATGTAAGTTGGAATTTAGTTCTTCTCTATGAATGCAGTGAAAACAATAAAGAGCATATTCATTGATTAGTGTCCACAAAGAAATTTATATGGTATTCTGAAAATGGACTCTACCAAACAATATAAGTATTAAAAATACTTTTACTTTCAGAAGGTAGCTATCGCATCTCAGGGTAAAATAAATTTCAATGTATTTCATTGCGTAAATATGGATTGTTATAGTAATCTAAATAAATATAGCTCAAGGACATTGCCTCATATTCTTCTATTTTCACCCTCATCAAATTTCTTATTTGTGCAAGCTATGACACATTATGTGCTTTCTTTAATTATAGGCTATCACATTGCAAATATTCTCTCCCGTAAATATATGGTTTTAAATGAACCCAATGAAATTTTTATTTTATTTTAATAAATTATATTTAAAATTAAAACCTAGAGTAAAATTTGCTATATTAGTCAACCTATTAATAGCAGTGTGCATTGTTCTTTCATTGCCATATGCATAATGCTTTGGTTTGAAGAAGATTCTTAAATTATTTTTGAGAAAGACTCTATGCTGATTGACAACTGCACAATACTCGTTATTAATATTATTCCATGCCTGGTGGATTTCTCCCACCATGATATACTTTGCAAGTTCCTGGGGTGAACTTTGATTTGTCACCTTGGGAACCAAAGAAAGAAGAAATAAATCACGAAAAAGCTCAAAATCCATCTTTTTGGAAAAGAGTAAGGAATCAAATGAGTAAATAACATCAACATCAATATTTGATGTCTACATACACACCCAAACTTTGAAGAACATCTGTCTTCCTGCCACTAATGGTTTTCTTCCAGATGTAATCCAGATATGTTTGCGGATGGGGAGCAGAGGGGTTAGCACAATTTACTTTGCAAGCAGTTGGTGGTTATTATAGCTATTTTTCGTTTCTTTTAAAAAATATATGCACTTCAAAAGTAATATGACACCCTGCACTGATATGTTTGAAATGACAGCAAAATAAATCTAAAATTGCCTTTGGCTTTGCTTTGCTGCTCTTCTTCTTAAAAAGAAAGAAAATACGGTATAATGGGAACTATGTGGATTTTGGAGCAGACATGAATTTGAAGTCTAGCTTCTTATGTAGTTATTTGAACAAATTCCCAATTTATGCCTCTGATTTTCTATATGACTTTGAATAACTCATTGTTAATAAAAGTAATAATAGTAAGAATAATCCAGTATTTTGTAGTGTATATTAGGTGTTCTAAGTGATTTACGTGAAATAATTCTCATAGTCTTTATATCTTCTTTATAAACTGTGTGCTATTAATACTCAAAATTTAGAAGTGAGAAAATAAGACATACTGAGATGAAGTGATTGGCCCAAAGACGCAAAGCTAGAGAGTGAGAAAATCGGATATTTCAATACAAATTCAGAACCTCAGCTCAAAGCAGCCACATTTTATTATTTTTATTAAGCACTAAGTCTGAAACATTGCAAAGGGGGAACAGAATACTAGATAGCAACAATATGAGTAACAGAAATAACACTGTTAAGCGCTTACTGTGACTGCCATAGTCCTGAAAACTTAATGGTTTTAATCTCATAAATCCTAATTATAACCCTAGGAGGTTCTTATAGAAAAGGAAGATCTTATAGAAAAGGACAGGGAAGCATAAGAAAGTAAGCCTTAGGCCATATAGCTATTAAGGACTAGGACAAGAATTTGAATCCAGACATTCTGACTATAGATGTCATATTTTTAAAACTATGAAGGTCTATCTTAAATACTTGAAAGAGTGAATAAAATATTCCTTTCCTAGTGCTGCTGCTTTATTGCAAAGTGGTTGGGATTACTTAATAGCTTCCAATTTAATAAAAATATAGGGATCACAATTTTGTGAAGGTAGGCATCACTGCCATTCCCATTTTATGAGGATACTAAGGCTAGAGTTTGGCAGCTTCACCAAATTTACTTGTTTAGGAAAGAGCAGAGCAGGGACGCAAACCTGGCCTTCAGAGGCCGCATGCTCTGTCTCCCCACTTTCTCCATATTGCATCTAATGTATGAATAGTGTTGTTGAAAAGTTCCTCTTTATTGAATGTATTGAAGAATGCAGACTCATGCTCTTCCCTAGACCGCCTACTCTTTAATTTATTACAACTTGGAAAAAATACATCCAATCTAGTGTTAGCCAGTGGTAGGAGGTAGACAGCTGAGTTCCAGGATGCTTAAAACATTTCTAAAAGCTATTAGCAGCCTGCAACATGGAAAATACAGCAAGAGATACTTGACACATTGAAATTCAAATGTGTCTTTCTGGCAGCAGACTATCACTGGGTCCTGGGAAGCCTGAGTCTGGTAAGCTGAGGAGTAATGAAGCCCTGCGTCTCATGTCATTGACTCTGGCATTTCAAGCACCACATTCATAACAGAAGACGCAAACTGCTAGGTCCTTCTCTACTTCACTAAATTGAAATGGTTCCGCTGGGGAATACGGCAAAAGGGATGAAAGAAAAATAACATTCCTTTTTCCACTATACAAAGAGAAGGTGCTGACAGTGTTTATTCAAAAGAGTAACTTCTGGAAATGGTGCTGGACATGGTGACATTATGTCTAGCCATGCTTTAGTAAAGACAGCCACCAATATCTTAGAGGGTGGAGAAACAGTGCTATTATTATGGCTTTTTTTTTTTTTTTTTAAGCATAAGCAATGAGGAAATTCTGGACTAAGGTGATTTTCCCATCCCATCTCAATTCCTGCTATATAGCAGCTTGGGCTTTTGGTTGCTATTAACAGAAGGCTAGATAGAAATTAGCTTTGGTTAAATTAGCTTTGGTTAAAAAGATTTAACAGACCTCCTGATAGAAAATCCAGGGTTACTAGCTTCAGGCAATGTTGGATATAGGAGCACAAAAAAATACAAGGAAGACCCATTATTTCCCTCCCAATTCCAATTGTCTTTGCCTCCTCTATTTGGACTCTGTTCTCTTAGATTTTTTTGTAGCCCTATAGTTCCAATATTGCTTCTAGTGGTTTATAGAGCTAATGTTTTTGTTGTTGTTCTGGTGTAGCAAAGAAAAGAATGGGTGTACTTTCCTGTTAGCTTAAAAAAACTCCCAGAATTTAGTTCCTTTGTCTCTGATTGGGTTGGCTTGGGTCATGTGTCTATGCCTACAATGATCTTGCTAATAGAATATACCATCTGATTTCCTTAAGCCACTTTAAAGCTATGAATGGACTTAACTTCAGCGGAACAGACAGATTCACAGTGGAGGAAAGATATCCATTTCCAAATAAAATCTAGGGTTTTTATAAAAGGAGAGTGAATGGATGCTGGCAATAAAAGCAAACTGTAGTCAATGTACCTGCCTTTCTAATAGACCTCAAGAAAATAATTAATTTCTAATCAGTCACAGAAATGAAAGAGCCTTTACATCTCATCGAGAGACTGCAAATTCATGGTCTAATAACTAAAGTTATCCTAAAGATATGTTTTTCTATGAAGATTATTAAGGTTGTATTTTTTAAATCATAATTTGAATTAATACATAACATCAAAAAATTTCTTTAAAATCCACATTTTTACAGTTTCTCCTAAGAAACTAAAAGGTTGAACACCTCTGAGCCAACATCCTGGCTTGGCAATTATCAGCTGGAGATAAGCAATTGCTTTCTCCTTCAGTCAAAGACACAAGCTCCAGTTCATCATAGTCTTAACTATGTCACATCGTCTCTTCATCATGGAAGCCCAGGCTGGGAAATTAGGATTCAGTATATTTGCCATGCTGATACCCTTGAGGCAGAAATATGTTTTTCTGAAAAGGGAGAGGATGGAATAAGTGGTTCCTAAGTATCAAGAATATAAAAGCAGATATATTCTTTGTGGAAATAAAAAATAGTCCTAAAACTTTAGTAAGCAAACACTTGATGCACATAATTTTTATATTAAGAAAAGTAGATTTTTGCATTTGGAACCCTGAAATAGTTTTATTTACCATCATTTTACAGATGGCGAAACTGAGAATAAAGATGGTAGATGCTGCATGCAAGACAAGCGGCTACTGAAGTAATACTCATGAATTCATTTTTGTCCTTCCACACTGCCAGGTATTGAGTGGAACCTTCTCAGATAAGCCAATCAAGTACCATGCCAGTTAACACACAATCCACAGAGCAGGGAAGTACAGAGTCTTACATGACAGAGCGAAGGGATGAAAGTCCTTAGTTTCTTCAAAGAGAGCTCTGTTGAGTGGTAGCGTGCAGAACTGAGCAGAGAGCTGCTCGTCGGTCCCAAGCCAGTAGCTATGATAAGTCAGAAGGTCTGTGATGCTATCAGGTCAGGCTTGAGCATCTTCTGTCCAAGGTGTTCAGCTTATATGGACCTTGCAAGGTGGGATCTTCATGCTCATTGGCTCCTGCAGATGGGGGTTGACTTCTGTGATTTTAGGTGTATCAGTGACACCTAAGGGTGTTCCCACTATGTGCAAGTTGACATCACTGTTGTGGCACCCATAGAATCCATTCTGTAAAATCCAAAAAGTAAAAGTCTTTACGTTCTATACAGTAGAATTTTGCTGAGATGCCATAGGTTGTGGAGTTGTGACATTGGGTCCCTATCTTTTGCCCACCCCATACATACACACATTGAGAAAATAGGAAAAATAGAGGGAAAATCTTTTTATTTATTTAAACTGTAAAAGTAATATAAATATTTGTTGAAGTAAAAACCTCACCCATAATTTCACCACATTAAAACTGAGAGATTATTTTTCTGTTTTGCCAGTTTAAAGTTAATACTCATTGTTTTTGCATTGCAATTATAGTAAACATGCAACATGATGCTCTGCTTTGCTAAAATATCTTATAAGCATTAATTTTGTTATATAGTGTTCAACCTTATTAAATATATAGATAGCAGGCTAAATATAAATGTGCTACAATTTTTATAACCATTTCTTTTTTGTGTGTTTTCTAAATTTTTATTTTTTTATTCTGCCTTTCAGCCAATCTCTATGCCAATTAAATGCACAATACTTCACAGAGTCCTACCTCTCCCCTGTACCCATGTGCAGCAGGCATTCAGAGAAACAATGAGTGGGCAAGCTTAAGGAAGATTTCATACTGGGGGTGGGAGATTTTAACCTGTTTCAGAAATTGATAGATTAAAAAGGAAAAGCAAAAGGGAACATTTTAGATTGACAGGGAAATATGAAACAATAGCATTTCCTTATAGGAATTGTTCTATAGCTTATAGAGGAAAATAGAGAAATAAAGATTAACATTAAATGTGCGTATATTTAAATCAAGAAATTTAATTCTATGAATATATGCTAAGTAAATACTTGGTAGATCACTGGATAAGTGTGTTCAATACAACATTTTTCTGAAATGAGAAAAACAAAAAAAGTAATGAATCTAAAATTGACTTATCAATTTAATGATTTGAAAATTATTCAAAGGGATGCTTCATAATATTGGAAAATAATGTGGTTAAGTATGCATTTTTTATAAAAATGGATATATATGGAATTTTAAAACTCAGATTTAAAGTTTGAAAGAATATATGCTGAGTTATGAACAGAGCCTGTCTTAGAGGCTTGAGACGAGAATGAAATAATTTTTATTTTACTTTGTACAAGATGATAATTTCTAAATCTGTTAAAGCAAGAATTAATTTCATTTACAATCAACAGAACATACACATAGGAATTTAGCTAAAGGAAAGGAAATTATTAAAGAATAAGTTAACCAGGCAGAAACTGATGTGACTGACCAGAAATAAGCAATTAAAAGTAGGAAACGGGCTTGGCTGTCAAAGCCCAGCTGATACAGAGGCAATTACCTACTGACTTTGAACAGTATTTAGACAACTGAAGTAAAAATTCAACATGAACAAATACATCTGACTCATCTGTTTGGCAGTGATCAGCCTGCTTATTATATTATTCTATAGAGGAAATAGAAATATTCGACTATGCAATAGGGCTGGGTTGAGTGTTAAGAATGCTGGAGATATCAAAATCTGAGTTTGCAAAACTTTAATCAAGCCATTATGATTCATACTACAAAAGGTGCTTGCCGTATATGAAAAGAGTCACCCTGGGGTTCTTTAAAATAGCAAGTGTTTCTAATATAATTGAGAAGCAACTGAATGTACTAAATTTTTATTTACCAAAAGCTTGTTATGACCACAATTATCTGCATGGGTGGCTCATCTGTAGTTCCCTCCTCTATAATACTTAATGTAGATTTCCATTTGGCTGTGGCCTTATGGACTTTGTTAGAGTCACCTCTAACCCTGGTTGGGTTCATCAATGCAAAAAATGAAATGGTTACCATTTATATGGTGAAATTGATCAAGGCAGACAGAAACTCTGAATAAACAACCTTTGAACTTATAAGATCTTCTTTTGTGTAATATTTGTTCTACTTGGCAAAAGCATTTTCATAACATACAGATGTTTAGAATTAGAAGAGCCTTCAACACTCAATTAATTCAATATCTTAATTTTATATCTTTAAGAAATAATCCAGAGGATTTAGAATACTTGTCCCAGGCCACCTTTCCCATCTGTGCAAAATGAAGAACTAGAGAGATGACCCTTAGGTCCAACTCGAAAGTCTTTTTCCCATAAGACAATGTGTTACTTAGTTCATTTCTTAGGGTTACAACTTCACTTCAACATAGATAAAACATGAAGTGTTTTTACTCTAATAGTGATCACTGGTAACTACCAGTAACTACTAGTTACTCTAGTAAAAAGCTTATAAATCTTTTCCTAATCAGATACACATACACATACATACTCACACACACCTCAAAAAATAAACAAAATCGTATCCTGAAAATCAAGTTCACACTTTGATCTGGCTGCTTCTTCTCTCCTCTTTAGTCCTCTTATCTTTAAAGGCCTTACCCATTTCCACATTTTCAACAATTTGTCTATTTCTATGTAAATGATACTCAAATATTTATCTCCATCTTCAGTATCCTCAAATTTCTGTAATATATTTCCAATAGTCATATGCTTCTTTCCAGTTCTAAATAAATAGTGAAGTCAATGCAGAGAAAAAAAAAAAAAAGAAACCTAGGCAAGAGAAGGAAAAAGAAAGTTCTAAAGTATCTGATTTTTCTGGAAGTAGTTATATTTGAAAGAATCTACTCCTGCCCATTTTGTACTTCAGTATCTGAATCAATACATACTATTTTTAATCTTTAGTTAAAGTTGCGTTTCTGCTACTTCCATGGCTGTGAAATAATATTGTTTGATACATACATAAAACACTATCTTATCCTGTCTGTCTGTCTGTCTGCCTGCCTGCCTGCCTGCCTATCTATTATCTGTCCAATCAACCGTGAAAGTATCTATCTGATTCTAACTAGGTATAGATAATAAGAATTTGCATTATCCAAAGGAGGTCACAGTGACATCTTGCATTTACAGTACTCTTCTGCAGTGTAACCTTACAATGATTCATGGAAAGCTGGAGCTTATCTCTTCACCCAGTTGAATATGGATAATTGTTTTAACAAATATGGTGGAACCAATGCTGTGCCAATTTCTAAGCAGAACCTATAACTGTTCAGGAAGTTTCTGACTTCTGCCTCTTGAAAACCAGTCACCATGTAAAAAGTGGGACTAACCATAGTCCACCTTGCTGTGAGCAGCCCAAGCCAACATAGTCATACTATACTAGAATTATGAGATGCCATATGGAGAAATGGAGAGAGAGAGAGAAATGGCAAGTGGCGCCGAGGTGCCAGACATGTGTGTTAAGAAGCCATCATCTTAGATCTGTACCTTCCAGCCTCAGCTGTCCCAGATACCACATGGATTAGAGACAAGCTACTCAGTCAAGCCCTTCCAAATTTCTGACCCTCCAAATCTTGAGAAAAGCCAAATGACTGTTTTATATCACAAATAGACAGTAGTTTGTAACATAGAAACCTATACCAGGATGAAGAATATGGACAAAATCACAAAAGTAGAAAACTTTTGAAAGTGTTCAGAATATAAGCAAAAAGTCCTTTCATTTCAGTAAGGAGCATGAAATAATATTATAGGAATAAACAATGTTAGAGAAATAAATATATGACAGGGTTGATTTAAGAAACCTCATAAAAATTAAAGGGGTCTTTGAGTTTACCGTGCATATAACCGGGACTGCCTGAATACCCTGAATTTGGAGGTGATGAGCCCGGTATGAGCTGGGAGACTTGGGTGTAGGCTCGAGAGCCGGAATGCTGCTCTGCCTCTCTGCATTTTAGTATGTTTGTCCATAAAATAGGTATGATAATATTACTTACATTATAAGGTGTTATGAAGATTAAATGAGTAATGCTTACATAGGGCAGTGACCACCATATAGATGCATTATCTATGTGTCAATTACATTTTTTAAAAAGTAAATTACGCAGATACCTCTGGATACGTAGGCAGAATTCATTCACCTGTTTCTTTTTTATTTTGTTCTGTTTGCAGGGTTATGGGTAGTTTTATATTGCAGTAAAATATGTGTAACATATAACTTACCATTTTAACCATTTTAGGTGTATAAGTCAGTGGCACTAAGTGCATTAGTATCCTTCTCAATCACCACCACCATCCACCTAAAGAACTCTCTCAATCATTACAAAATGAAACTCTATACCTATTAAACAGGAGCTCCCCATTTTCTCCGCCAGCTACTCCAGTCCCAGGAAATTCCTATTCCACTTTCTTTCAATATTAATTTGACTGTCCTAAGTACCTAATATAAGTGGGATCATACAATATTTGTCCTTTTGTGTCTGTGTTACTTTATTTAGCATAATGTTTCAAGTTTCATCCATGGTGTAGCACGTATCAGAATTTCATTTCAAGTCTTGATACTATACACATTTTTTTTTTATACATTTGTTCACTGATAGACATGTGTATTATTTTCACCTTTTGGCTATTAAGAATAATGCTACTATGTGCATTGTTGTAAAATGATGTCTGTTTCAATTATTACTTTTAATTTTGGGGGGTATAAACCCAAAGTGAAATTGTTGGATAATAAGGTAATTCTATGCTTAATTTTTTGAGAAACTGCCTTTCTGTCATCCATGATGGCTGCATCATTTTACATTTCTACTAGTAGTGTGGAAATGTTCCAATTTCTTCTTTCCAACATCTTTACCAATAGTAGCTATTTTTCTTCCTCCTTCCCTCCTCCCTTTTTCCTTCCTTCCTCTTTGCTTCCTCCCTCCCTCCTTCCATCCTTCCTTTTCTTTCTTGCCATCCTAATGGGTATGAAATGAGATTCAGTTGGGGCTTCTTGGAATAGGTAATGACCAAGTTGAGATCTTACGAATAAGTAAACTTTAGCTAGGAAAAACTGAGTGAACACATCAGTGTTCAGGCCAGAGCTCAAAACCTGTAAAACGCCCTGAGGCAGAAGAGGTTTTATATAATTAACTCATAAAAAAAAGTTTCTTATGTTTAGAGGGAGTAGTATGGAAAGTGGTGGGAGATAGGGTCTGGGATGTAAATTGTGAACCATGTTTTATGAGTTAATTTGTGCCCCCTCCCATAAAAAAAAAGGATATCTGGAAGCCTTAACTTCCAATTCCTCTGAATATGACCTTATATGGAAGTAGGATTATTGCTGATATAATTAGTTAATTAAGTCTTGCTGGATTAGAGTGGGTTCCTAATCCATATGTCTGATATCCTTATAAAACAATAACTATGTGAATACAGAGACACAGCAAGAATATCCCATGAAGAGAGGAGAGTGGATTGGTTCATCTATAAGCTAAGGATCATGAGAGATTGCTGGGAAATCACCAGAAACCTGGGAGAGGCAAAGAAGCATAGTCTCCTACAAGTTTTAGAGGGAGCATGACCTCTGCAAATATCTTGGTTTCAGTAGCCTCCAGAACTGTGAGAAAATGAATTTATGTTGTTCAAGACAAGTAATTTGTGATACTTTGCTAATGGTAGCCCCTAGGGTATTAATACAGCATGTTATAGGTGGATTAATAAACCCTAAAATAAAGAATGAGAATTATTTTAGGAGAAATGGTGGTCCAGTGGAAAGGATAAGAGAGAAGAGAGAAAAGTTGGTGAAGCTAGTTGAGAAGCTTCTGGGGTGGTTACATGGAGAGTACAGAGAGTATAGATTCAGAGAGATGAGTGGAATAGATGTGAGATGTTTAGTCAGAAAAATACCAGGACTCAGGATAATGATAATGAAAGAAAATGATGATGATAGAATATGAACAGCTATTTACTTAGTGCTTGCTCTTTGCCAAACACTCAGATAAACACTTAATAGTGAATTATCTTTTTTTTTTGTCAAAAAACACATGTATAATATAGCTACTTTTTTTTTTTAAATGTACTCTTATTATAATGAATGTGAGTCTTGAAGAAGAGAATTGTCCAGGGTTACATAGAGATTAAATGTTCAAAACATGATTCTAACTAGAATGGGTTTTTTTTTTTCTTTTTCTTTTTTCCCCCAAAGCCTGTGGTCTCAGCCACTTGGCTGTACTTTACTTAGTCAGAAGGAACAGTGTGGGGGTGAGAAGGTGGAATAAGGAAGACATTCATATGGAGAAACAAAAAAAAAAATGCTTAAAGCTTAGATGATGGAGTAAAGGAGAAATGAATGCTGTCATTCATACAAACAGCAGTGTTGAAGGTTGGAGCAGGTGCTGGCCAATGAAGAAGGAAACTGAGTTCTTTTCTGTCAGGGACAGAAAATTGCCTCATGTCCCCAGCCCTGAATGAGCTTGGCCATTCACTCAGAGTGCTGCCCCCCATCCTGTCTCAGCCACTCCATGAATGATGTGCAGCTGCACTCCCTCCCTTGTGTTCCAGGAAAGCATCTGGAAGTAAACAGCATTTAGCCCTGCTGCCAAGACAAAGCCATTGTTTCTTTAATAACATGTCTCTTGGAAACCGTCTCAAGACCTACTTCAGCAGCCAGGCTATGCCGACCCTGACATGATGTAGCTTGCTCAATTCTGCTGGTTAAAGGAGTGTGTGGGAGCTATAGTAGACATCTAAAGAGAAGGGAATGTGGAATTTTGAGGTGACTTTGGTGAAATCTCCTTAAGAATGCAACAGTCAGGTACTCATTTAAAGTGGTGGGACCCACATTTTAGTGTGTGTATGTGTGTCTGTGTCTGTGTCTGTGTGTGTCTGTGTTTGCAAGCACAATGTCTGGAAACCCAGCAGAAGTGAACCACCACCCCAAGCTGTGTAACGATGAGAGCATACTCTGAACTGACACCTGCAGGTTTCCATCACTCAGGTTGCAGTGGTGGGGCAGGGACTAACTACCATGTATCGAGTACTGAATAGATGCTTGGCACACTGTTATCCCACTTGCCGTATGTATCTACATCAGTTAGCTGCTGCTACAAAAACTGCTGTGAAACAATTGACCAGCAAACCTCAGAGGTGTACAAAATAAACATTAATTTTTGTTCATGAGTCTTAAGTCAGTTGGTCAGTTCTATATTCTGAACCAAACTTGGTGGGGCTCACTCAGGTGTCTGTGGTCAGCAGTGTGTTGGCAGGCTAGGCAACTGTAGAGACCCTAGGAGGACTTTCGCTCATGTCCCAAGTCTCAGCTGGGGTGATTGGGCTGACACAACACTGTTCCACAACTCATTCTCCAGGAGACCATCTCAGGCGTGCTCCCACAGGGCAGGCCTAGAGGTAAGAGAAATTAATACACATTTTGGAGCTTCTGCTTGTGTCACATTTATTATTCACCCCCCAAAAAATCACAGGTTCAGGTCCAGAGTCGGAATGGGATACAAGAATGCCTTTAGTAGGGTCCATAGATGCAATCCATCTACCACAGCATCCTTTCCCATAATCCTCATATGAATTCTTATGAATTAATTATATAATTCTATAATATATAACTCTATAATTATGTAGTAAATAAACTATAATATATATTATATAAGAAGAACTAATCTTCATAAGCATTCTATGATAATTTTAGAAAAAAAGAAGCTTAGGAACCATTTAAAGTTACATCTTATTTTAAATCACACAATTATGAAGTTAGGAAGCCAGGGTTTAATGTCAAGATAACTCTTATAGTCTATCTTTTTGTGTTGGTTTGTCTGTTTCTGTTACAAAATGGAGAACTAGACTTTACCAGAATGAGAGCAGGCTTGTGAAAATGAGAAATACTATGGTGTTTCATTCCCTGTAACCCAGGGAATGGCCAGATAGGCATCTGAGAAGTCTGAATCAGCTGTGAATAGGAGAGGATAGGTAACAAACAGAAAGGATATGAGATTCAGTCAGAAAGTCAGCAAGAACCTATCTGGAGTATTATTATTAAGGAAGGAACATCAAGGTCTCTGAAAGAAGAGTTTGCTGGATCTGAGCAGATACAGGAACCATAGCCAAGCAGTAAGAAATCAGGGCAAGAGTTCAAGTCAAGGAGATAATTATTGACTGGACAGAGAAACTCTGCTTAAAACTAGTCATTGACTTCCCATTGCCTTTTATATGGAATCTAATAACCTTAATACAGCCTCTAATGTGTTTCATGGATTGGCATCATTTTTGGCTATTCTACTTATTCTCCTCTGCATAGGTTAATGTCAAATGTGCCATTTCCTTTTCCACCTTCTGGCATAATTACACATGGTCTTCCTTTTATCTGGAACACTTTTCCTAATTTTACACTTTATTTTGTTAACTCTCATGCATCCTTTCGTTTTAGGTTTTACTAGATTAGTTAACTATTATCCTTTCACTTTAATACTTCCAGAACAGTCTGTACTTCTTCATAACAGTCTGCATATTTGTATGCATTTGTTTCATTGTCTGCCTGCTCTCTAGAACAAGGATAGCAAATCCTTTCTGTGAAATGCCATGTAATACATATTATTGACTTTGTGGGCTGTGTAGGCTCTGTTGTTACTGCTCCACTCTGCTATTATAGCATGAAAGCATCATTAACAGTATGCAAATAAATGAGCATGTCTGTGTTCCAATAAAACTTGATTTATAAAAACAAGTAGTAAACCGCTTTGATACAAGGGCTGTGGTTTTCTCACTTTTGCTCTGGACTATGAGCTCCATGAGAGTTGGAATTCTGTCGATGTTGTTCACCACTGGCTTCTAGTAACTGGCACAGAAATTACACATAGTAGGTGTAAAAAATATATTTGTTTAATGAACAAAGACATATATAGTCTTGCAGATTGGGCCATTCCTGGAGAATAGATGTATGAGTTGTCTGTGATGGAGAGAGCTCAACACTTGAATCAATACTGGAACCACAACCTTACCGGACTGTAGATCATTCCCCAGACATGCTTGGTTGGGAAACTGTAGTGTAACTAGTACTTTAGATGCCCATTAAAAGGTAAAGATACAGACATCTAGGGAGGGGAAGCATGTGGTAATCAAATATAGGCTTTGACTAGTCCAAATATCTAACTAGTTATATTTATTATGTATACGTAACTGCCATAAAAATTACCTCAAAATTGGTGGCTTAAAACAACACATATGTATGATTCTCAAGTTCTATGGGCCAGAAAGCAGACACAGGGTCTCTCTGGGTTAAAGTCAAGGTGTCAGCAAGACAACATTCCTTTCTGGATGTCCTAGGGGAGCATTTATTTTGAGGTCACATGTTCTGCGGTTCACGGTTTCCTTCTTCCATCTCCAAAGTCTATAATGTTACATCTGTGAATATTTTTCTAGTCACATCTCTCTTTTACCATACTCATGAAATATTCTTTACTGTTAAGGACATATGTGACTAATCAGGACCCAGATAAGAATCTAATATTTGATTAAAGGGTATGATATATGTTTTCATAAATATATTACTAAAAATATTACTGAAAAGTCTTACTTTCTAAACAGATGCTTTTACAAAAATTGGCTGAAATGAGAAAAATTATTAAATGTGGACCCACTATTTTCTCGATGCTTTATACATGGTTCTGTATTTTTTTTCAATTTTAGTGAGACGTAATCGAATATAACATTAAATTATCATAAAGTGTACAACCTATTGATTCAGTGAACTTAGATGTTGCAAAGTAATTGCCATCATAACATTAGATAACACTTTTATTCTGTCATAAATTACCATTTTAATTTTGTGGTGAAGACATTTAAAATGTACTCTAAGCAACTTTCAGTATCTAATACAGTACAGTGTTGTAATTATAACCACCATACTGTACATTAGATCCCTAGAAATTATTCATGTTATAACTGGAAGTTTGTACCTTTGACCAACATCTTTCCATTTCTACCACCCCCAGTCTCTGTTTTTATGAATTTAGCTTTTAAATATTCTCTATATAAGTAATATCATATAGTATTTGTCTTCCTCTGTCAGACTCATTTCACTTAGCATAATACACGCAAGGACTATTCATGTTGTCACAAATGGCAGGGTTTCCTTTTTTCTCACAGCTGGATAATACTTCTGTGTGTGTATGTGTGTGTCACATCTTCTTTATCCATTCATCCATTGGCAGACACTTAGCTTGTTTCCATACTTTGGCTATTGTGAATAATGCTGTAATGAACATAGGAGTGCAGATGTCTCTTTGGAGATCCTGTTTTATTTCCTCTGTATATGTACTAGAAATGAATTACTGGATCATGTGATAACTTTATTTAAAATTTTTTGAGGAACCATCATCTGTTTTGCATAATGGTTCTATCAATTTACATTCCCACAAACTGTACAAAGGTTTCCTTTTATCCATGTTCTCACCATCAGTTATCTCTTGTCTTTTTGACAATAGCCATTCTTAACAGATATGAGAAGATATTGTGGTTTTGATTTGCATTTCCTTGATGATTAGTGATGTCAAGAACTTTTTCTTGTTCTTGTTAGCCATTTGTATGTCTTCTTTGGAAAAAAATATCTGTTCCATTCCTGTGCCCATATTTTAATCAGATTGTTTTTTGCTACTAGATCGGATTTTTATATATTTTGAATATTAATCTCTTAGTATGTATATTTTTTGCAAATATTTTCTCCTATTATGTAGGATGCCTTTTCATTCTGTTGACTGTTTCTTTTTTGCAGTTCAGAACTTTTTAATTCAGTATAGTTCTACTTGTTAATTTTTATTTTGTTGCTTGTACATTAATATAATATAGAAACCCACAGGAAATCTAGGTGTAAGAGAAGAAGAGAGACCATTTGGAACTTAATTCATAAGAATTCTGGAATATATTTCAACCAACAAAACTGGATCTCAGTTTTGCCTGTATTATGACTGAGACTTTATTTTCAGTTGCTGACCTCTGGGATCTCAGTTCCTTTAACTGTAAAATGAGAATGATACTAATATTTACCTGACAGGTTTGTTATACAGTATAGCAAATAAGGTCTTGTTTGTTAGGTATTTAGCATCAGATAGTTGTTCAATAAATATTAGTTATTCCAATTACACTCTAATTGAAGGAAAGAGGGCACCGGGTTAGCAGAGGAGGCATCAAATTCAGACAATCATGTTTCTCAGGGGTAGCTTGAAGGTATTTGCATTACAAAACTAAGCCACATAAGGAAAATGCTGAGAGAGTGGAGTAAGCACATTGATAAATAGTTCTAAGTAAAAGCAATTTCAGCCTGAGACCCTTAGGCTGTCTTCTCTCTCTTTGGGTGACTGTCAAACACCAGAGATATGGCTTCTTATAGCAAAAGACGTAGAGACAAATTATGCTCTAGACAGGTAGGGTTTTCCTTAAATATACTTGAAGTCCAGGTGGGTCAACTTACTGTCAGAATAAAGCACACAAAATCTTGATAAATTTGAAGCAAAAGACAAATTAGGGTGTATGTGTGTGTGCACAGGTGTGCGCAAATACATGCATATATGTGTGCACAGTGTAAGTAAAACAATTTATTCTTGGAAGATAAATCCTGCCCTATATCTCCCTTCTAGTATTTATGAAGTCAGCCAGGCACTTTTCCAATTCACTTCATTCTCCATTGCCCATTTATTTCATTTATTGAATCCTTGGGGGATCTCCAGAAAGCACCCACCAGTTGTGCGATCATGCCTAGAGCCGCACAACTGTCTATTAAGAACTTGATAGCATAAGCTCTTTTCAGATCCATTATGAAGTAGTTCTTTCTTCCCAATGACTTCAGGTGCCAACCAGCTTGAAGAAACAGCTTAGGATAGGTATTAGCCAATTTGTGAGATTCAAATTTGAAACAATAAAGGAAATGAGAGAAATCAAAACAAAATCAAAAAACAAAAACTATTTCTAAGATAAAATGTTATACTTTTAGCATGCACTTTACCAATTTATCTAAGCAATTAACACATTATTCTTTGTAATAGTTCTTTGAATTTCATAGTGTTTTCCTCACATACAGAAACCAAACTAAAGAGCACAACAACGCTGAATCTCGATATTTTATAACCACATCTATCTAAATATCCAGACAGTACTTACTGCTCACTTTCTTTCTAAATTCACTTCCACTTTATGTGACTCCCTTGCCATCAAGACAACCTAAGAATTGAATACAGGATACTTGAGTTTTAACCACAGTCTTTTCTACAAGTTACTTGAGTAGTTAACTTGAATAAATCACTGCAAGAAATGGTTATCAGTGGTTCTCAATTAGGGTGTTAAGGCTCCCCTACGTACATATGGGACTGTATAGTGGTGGACATTTCTATATGAATGCATAGTGTTTAACAGGAAATTAGTTCCTGGAGGTCAGGGTTGCTAAATTTCTTGAAATGCATGGATGATACAGTACAACCAGGAGCTACTCTGCTAACTTTGCCAAAATCTCACTTGTTCGTGAGTTTGTGGGGGCAGATTATGAAAAAGGTACTTTGTAATACTGACATATGGTTCTGTAACGTGAGCTCTCACTCTTAATGATAAAGGAGAGTCATATGGATGAAAATGAGCCCAGAAAGATAAATGAAAAGGTCAGATTGTGGAGTCCAAAGAAAACATATACTTAGTGTGCCTCCTTGCTAGAGATGTTAATTGTACAGTTCACAGAGATCAGTCCCCACATATTAACACTGGTAGATGTAAATTAGCACAATCTGATTTTAATAAGACTGCTACTGGCAATTTTACTTTGGGTTTTGTTAGTTTGGTGGTGATGGTGGCAACAGCGGTGGTGGTGATGGTGATGGTGATGGTGTGTGTGTGTGTGTGTGTGTGTGTGAGATGAAACTAAAGATTATAGGAATGGCTGGGAGGGAAGGAGAGTATTTAAATACTTACAATGTACCTATGGAAATATATCCTGGGAGCCTTCTGTGACTGGCATCACGGAGGAACAAAGTGCTCTGGTCTCCATTGTGGGGGGCAGTGAATTGATAGAGTGATTCAGGGTCTATTAACATAGATGAGAGGGGACAAAACTGACCTATGTGCAACAGCCTCTCCACAAAGTTTAGACAAGGCAAAGATGTTTCTTTTCCCTCTGTCATTCTCTTTTCAGCCAGCAGATGAGTATTTCATAATGGAATAATTCAAAGTGAAAGAACCTATGGGTAATTCAGCAAGTCATCAAACAGTCCTTAAGCCATTTGATCTTACTGGAGCATCCACATGCCATATCTGCCTTTTTGCAGACAAATTCCATGCATTCAATTGGATTTAAATCTTTCTCTCCATTCTGCCTTTCTCCTGTCCCTAGATACAGATAGGATTATCTAGCATTGGGCAAAGCACTAGCGTAAGCTTTAAAATAGCTCTTTTCATAGTTTGTATCAGTGTCTTAAGTTAAAATCTGATTAATCTACACTCAGAATTCCATACCCCTTTATTCATCAATGCTTAAGTAGTTGTATATAAAGTTAAGAATCTCATAGTCATCTGGCTTCTCTAAGAAAGTACAATATTAAAAAATAGTGTTGACATTTATTGTAATTTTTAAAATATGCATTCCAAATATATAGAGTATGACATAGTAAGCATATTAAGTCTTCAACAAATGCCTTTGCCATAAATAAAATGTCCGAATGTGTGCTTTATTTGACTAGGAAGCTTCACAAGCTCAGGAACTAACCTTGGACTTTAATTAATTAAGGAAAGTTTGAACATTTACTACTTATAAATAAATACTTAGTCCAAATGATGGAAATCAAGTTTATATCTGTTTTTGCATTGCCTAAAACATGTCCAATTCTGGAGTGTGGGGGGGGAATAATGATGAAACTGTGACACACATCGTAATGCTATAAAATGACATATACTCTACTTTCAATCTTTGTATACATTTAGTTTTCTGTTAGACATTCCAGACTGACTCATGCAGTTTGTAGAAATCAAATTCTCTTTATATTCTTGGACAATCAATTAATGCTTGCCCATACTCTTAAAAATCACATTCAGCACCATGGACAGAGCCAAATTGCTCTTCTCTGAACTACAGCTGTTTCTTGAATTTTTTTTCCCCTCCTGAAACATCCAGACACACGTCTGTCTCTTAATTGCAGGAGGGGTTGTCACGGGACAGCTTGAATTTTAACAACCTATTTTAAAATGAAGGAAATGAGCTAAAAGCAGACTTGGGGAAACCTTAAGTACTTTTGCAGGCATCAAAAATTGACATCCCAGAAAGTATGTGAAGACCTTCAGAGGCAAACGTTGATATCATACAGAACAAATGCATGGGAGAGTAGTGGTCAGTGATAATGAATAGAAGATATTAGAGGAGGTCCACAGACAATTATCAGAGAACAGGAGGATGAGACTAACAGTGTTGTCACAGTAAATGCATTAAAGAAAGCATCCTGGAGGAAGTAAAATCTACATTTAGGGTAGCAAAAATTTTTTGAGAATTTGATCTTATAGATGGAAAATAAATTTCTAATATCTCCTAAGGTAGAATAACAAATAATACCAGAATTGTGACCAGCTCTTTATCTTTTTTGAAAATACAGGAAGTTCAAGACAACCATACATTATTATTTTTATAATGTCTTAGAATTATGATTTTCAAAACATGACAGATTAGTCAATGACCAACATGTGAAATTGATTATAAAAATATATTATTTTCTCTATGCCATGCTTTGCTTATGGAGCAGGCAGTCTATTAATTTTAGACTTGTTTATTTCTTTACAAACACTAGCATTTGACAAATACTTATTAAATTTATACTACATAATAATAATTTTGATAGGTAGTAAGTTTACAAGAGTTGCCAAGGCCCACAGGAACTCACAGCTGCTAGAAAACGAAGACAATTATATTAGTCTAGAGCAGGGCATTCCATGTGAAAGAAGTTAAAATAAATGCTGTTTTGTTCCTGCTTTTTTTATATGTATTATGTACAAAATGCATATTTCATTTATTTTCACTGAGTCCTATCTATCTGCATACCTGAGTAGCCTACTAATGTCTACAGAGTTAAAAGTCCTACTCCTCATCAAGACAGAATTTCTTCCTCTGAGAGTTCTGCTTTCTGCTAATAATAATATATTTATTATTATTTATTTTATGTTTAATAGATGTTTATGTTTCTTTTTATAATGTTAATAAATTACAATTATTAGGAAAATATCAATTGAGGCTGCAACTTATTTTTACTAAAGTATAAAATACTGTAACTTAAAAAAATAGTTGTTTTTACGTGTAGTGATTTCTTCCAGTTAGCTTGTGCTTTTTGCTAAGTTTAAAATCTTTAAATTTAAAGTAATGTTGTGATTTTACAGAGCAATTATAATAATGATAGTAAAAAATAATAGAAAATATCATTTGACCACTATGTGTAAGATGTAGTATTATGTGTTTTCCTTAGTTAACCTCATTTAATTTTTATGTAATCATCACAGTGTGAGGCATACACACACACACACACACACACACACACACATATACACATATATATATGTATATATATGTATATATATATATATATAATTTTTTTTTCTATATGTTACAAACATGAGAACTGAGACTTAGAGGGCTTATACAATTTGCCCAAATTGAAACAGTTATTATATGTATTTTTACATTTTTTAACAGACACTTTTGTTGTGTTTACTATTTGCCAAGAATTGTTTTAAACACTTTATAGAATAAAATGAACTATTTTGTTAGTATTGTTATTATATTCATTTTGTAGATATAGAAACAGAAGTATTAGGTAAGGTTAACTTACCTAAGATTACCTAAGAAAGTCTGAATTCAGTCTGTACTCTTAACCAACATCCTAATCTTTTTGAAAAGGTTACTTTAACTAATCCCTTAAACTGTACTTCATAACCATTTACTGCTTATATCCATCTTGCATATCCCTTTTAATGCCAAGGCTTTGAACAGTCACTTTATCATTATGTGTAATCAATTTTTTTTATCATATCAACTTATTTCTTTAGTGGTTTGAGAACCCACTTCATTGCTTCCAAAAGCACTTGGAATCTCAGTTCAGCTATTATGAAATCTAAAGTACAATTAATACACTTTTGTTCTCATCATGGGCATCCTTACCCACCATCAAAATTCAAAACCTCTAACCTGTTCTTCCTCTGCCACACACATACACGCATACACACATACACACATACAGATATATATGTTATTATGTACTTTTGTTTATAATAGCTTGTGCTTCCTGCTTTCTCAAATTTTTCCTGACTCTTCTGTGCCAGTTATAACCTCAACTCCTTTACAAATACCTCCTTTATGTCAGAAATCTCACAGAGTGTTCCTTCACTTTCTTTTGTTCCTGAAACCAACTCTCCCTTGATAATACTCTTTCTCTGAAGCCTGTTTATTATTTCTCACCTTATGGTCTCTGTGGCGATGTCACTGTACTCTAGCTTGTCTTTACTTCTATTACAAATCTTCCTTATGTTCTCTTATTCAAAGCTCTTCTCTGTCTCACAATGTCCAACTGTACAATTTTGTTGATTTATGGACCCCGCTAGTATCATGTGTACGTAACTGACCAATTTCAACCCAAAATACACAAATGTTTTTGAAACAATTTGTGATTGAAAATTGAATTTCTAGTTATAAATACATAAGTCTCACGGTATGGTCCCTTTGACCAGAACCCCTGGTTTCAAAACACCCTTTACTACATAATGTCATAAATTGAGCATATTTTCATTGCACACACCATTTAGGACCCAGATTACTGTCTTCCTCTGAAAGCTACTCCTCACCTTCAGTCTGAGCCAGATCGTCAATACAACCATATTATAATCAGCACTTCTCAATCTCCTTGACTCAAATAGCCTTCAAAGTCTCTCCCTAAAGCAACCCACATTAGAATATGCAATTATCCAACAATATCAACATCAAATATTTATTGACCTCCAATTACATATGGGAGATTCAATAATAGTATTTACTGACACATTATGGTAGGTGCTATCTACTAAGCAGCGTACATCTATTAACTCTTAATCTTCATCATGATCTTTTAATATTTCTGTTTTTTAATAAAGTCATGATTGTCAAATCAACTCTCCTATACATTTGTATAGTTTATATACCTATACATCAGATGGAAACTGGGATTTAAATCCAGAAAAATGTGGCTGTGGGGCCCATGTTGTCAAGTATATTACTATGGTGTAAGCTTTGTTGTCTAATGAAAAATTCACATAAGTAGAGAACTCATTTGTGCTAGATAAATAATCCATCTAATTGCCATTTGGTGTGGTGGTTGAGTAGTATATGTAATACTGAGGCTAGAATATAGAAGGCAATCGTAAATATTAGTTACCTTCTTTCCACATTCTTTAGTGAAACTTCACATAAGGATTATTCAGAGGAAAAAAAAGGAGCCAGCAGACACTGAAAAATAGATTTTAAGTTTTTGAGTATTTTAAATGTGCATATTTTAGATCTTCCACTCTACATACCAAGATTTATATACATTATATCATATCTGTACCAGACCGAAATTTTTCATCCAAGTTTCATTTGTTGAGAAAAAACCCTGAGAATGTTTCCTTTGACAAAATCCCACCAGCTTTTAAATCATCTGTCTTCAAGGAAAATGAAAGAGAAGGGATGCATTGGAGGCATGAAGGAGAAATATCATTTTGAGAAACAGAATCCCCAGGGAAATTGGGCTGTTCAGCTAAAATGAATTTATTGGCCCCTTGTGATCCCTCCCTCCTTGCTAACACCGTGTATTGTTTACTCTTCTCTTTTATTCCTTGTCCCTGGGAGGAAATTTGGTATTGTGCTTGCCTTTTAAATGATTTCAAAACTTCTATTTACTGCCCGTTCTTAACTGTTCTATCTACTACTGCCTGATATGCCATCTCTAAGCACTACTTTATACTGGCATTTAAATATTATTCAAATATTCCAGAATACTTAACATGTCCAGAAAAGTTACTTAGCCTGACATCTAAAGCCCTTAAAATCAGAATATTCCCAATATGTTCCAATTGTTTCAATAGTACAGAATATAAATTTACTGTAGAAACAAGACTTACTTATTTGTTTCCATCTTTCTTTATATTGTTTAATTAATCATATTACCAAAGTTTAAAGGCCTTTTTTTCTTCACTTATATTCTTTCTACACAGCCATTAAATCTCTTGCTATCTGAGCTCTAATGGTTTACAAATTGACATCTTCAGGAAATCCATCTGTATAACTGCCTTATGCATATACCCACTTCCATGAGATTTGTTGTGTTACTTCAACTATACTTTAGTTTCTTTATTTGCCAATTAGGAGAGGGATGGTTGTCACACACAGGGTTGTTCTGAAGATCAAAATAGCCAAGATCTGTAAAATGCATAGAAGAGTGTCTGACACATAACGAGGGTTACATTAATGCTACTTCTATTGCTATTTTGATGTTCAGTGTTGTTGCAGTCATACTATAGTACTATATGTCCAACCTATAGTACTCGGCCCTTCCCCCAGCAGCATACACAAGCATCTCTTTCTCCTCCAACTTTTCCTGCTTACAATACTTTCCATTCTCAATTTCTCTGGTCAAATCTTGGACACCTTTTACATTTAATGTATCACAAACTCCTGTCCATCATAACTCAGGAAAACAGTTCAAATCTATTTTTTCTCTTGGTTTCCACTTCTTCCAGTGTAGGAAAAGCATCACCACCTCTCACACGAACTGCTGCACTGGCTAACTGATTTCTCTGCTTCCATTCTTTCTGTTCCTGAAACAGCCAGAGTAGTCATTTAAAATATGAAATTAAATTTAGAAAATGCATCCATAGTTTCTCATTGTTTCTAGAATAAAAACCCACACATTTTACCATGGCCTAGAAAATGTTCATAATTTGCTTCTGTGTCTTACACCTTCATTTGATACCATTTTCCCAAAATCGCAATGGATTCTGGACTCATTAACCTCTCTTCTCTCCCTCCAGCATGCAAAAGTCTCTTCTACGTCTCAGACATTGCATATTTCTTATTTGTTTGGAAAGTGATTTTATAGACTTTCTTTTTATATCTGCCCAATTTTCATAATGCATCACAATTATGTGAGATCACAATTATTCTCAAATCTCATGAAATGGTACCTCCAAAGAGAGTATTTTATTCTATTTAAAGTGAACTCTTTCTGTTGTGCCTTATCTTACCATTTCCTTGTTTTTATTAGCACACAGTGATTTTGTTGATTTATAGCATATTTTTTAATGTACGTCTTCTCTTTTAGAATATGTTTCATTAAGGCAGGAGTCTTGTCTGTCTAATTCACTGTATTATCCCCATCATCTCAATGAATGTTTACTGAGTGAATGAAAGACCCATGTTGCCTTTTCCTTTGAACATCCTCTGTGTTATTCATTCGATAAAATAATTTTTTATAATGTATGATGCACTAAGACTTTTCTTAATTTTAACTTATTGCTTCCTTTCTTATTTCTCTTCCAGATTTTAAGGCTCCTGATAGCAAGAGCTTTTCATTTTTACCATTATATTACCAGTGACAAACACATTGTTTGATATATTATGATACTCAGTAATTGATTCATCAGTGAGAGAATGGCCTGTTTGGAATACAGGGTATACAGCTATCCAATCAATCATTTCATCAACATCTATTAAACCCACTACATGTTGAGCAAAGTGTAAGTCCTTGAGAAACAGAAATGTTTAAGATAGGCACAGTTTCTGCCTATATCATGGAGTTGACAGTCTATGCCAGAGTTTGTCAACTATTGACACTAGAGCCATTGGGAGCTAAATAATTTTTGTGTGTGTGTGGAGGACTGTCTTGAGTATTATAGGATATTTGGCAGGACCTTCATCTTTTACCCACTAGATGCCTATAATGTGCCTCCCTTCTGCCAGTTTTGACAACTAAAAGTATCTTCAGTCATTGCCAAATGTCCCACTGGTTTAGGGAAAGAGATGTCACTACATATGCATATATGCCTGTAACTATAAATTGTGATCAATGCTATGCAGAAAAAGTAAAAGCTAAATATTAGAATTTAACAGGGATTCTGATTTAAACTGGTGGGTGCATTTTGTCAATGGATTAAATGTTACTGATGATAACATGGTGTGTAAATTTTGGCCTATAGGATGAGTAGGACAGGTAAAAAGGCTGAAGGAAAAAGTTTTTAGGCAGAAAGAATAACGTGTGGAGGCCCTGAAGCATGACAAAGTCTGGTTTATGTGGAGAACTGGTGCATGGACACTGAGGTACAAAGTAGCATGGTACAGAGCTAGAAAGTTAGGCAGAAGCAAGGTCCTGCAGGCTGCTGTGAGCCATTGTGAATTTCGGGTTTTATCCTAGGATCAATGGGAAAAAAAGTTAGGGAATCCAAAACAGAAATGGATTTTTATAAACCATATTTTATATTGTATAATGGAGAAGGCAGCTATTACAAAAATTACAGTGAGAGCCCATGGTGATTTGGTCTGGAGGGATGGTGTTAGGCATAGAGAAAAATAGATGGCTGATAACTTCGCATTGCTTGTATGGAGGAAGATTTGTGTGGATTCATAAATTTTTCAGGGGAAAATATCCAATAATGTAAAAATATTCCGTGCTGAGAATACCAAGATGTTGTTTTCTTTAGAAAGCTTGGGAGCATGTTTATTGACTTTCCTGCTTTGTCTTTTTCATGCTCAGTCCAGCTCCTGAATTGGTCTAAAGGTTTCTCTCTTGCAAATACTACAGATGGTTCCCACTTTGTCTCCCGTCTGGAGAGGCCACTCCTCCTTGCCCCACCCAGGTGTGAGCATGTGTGTGTGTGTGTGTGCACACGTGTGTACGCGTGCGCACATGATCAGTGTGGAGAGTCAGGAGCAAGTCAAGCAGAATGAGTCCCAGAGTCCAGGAACCTGAAGCACGAGTGATCACAGAGAAAACTGTGGGTTGTTTCCTTGAGCCGTACGCCTGCTTTGAACGGTGCACTTAATTAGCAATGTGAGCGCAAACTGACAGGTTGGCAGAGAGCAATAATGCAGTGGGAGGTGAGGGAAGGCAGCCTTGCTGGAGAAGTTGTTCCTGGCTTATAAATACACCTGATTATTATGGTGGCACCCATTTGTGATTTTATAGTTAAGGGTCTGTCAGTTGTCCTCATCTACACCCCTTGTTTTCACAGATTTCTAATATAGTGAAAGAAATTCACTCCTGCTTCAGACTCAGCATACAAAACAAGTTGTATTTTTAAACATTAAAAAAACATCTATTAGATTCACAAAGAAATAGAGACAGGTTACTGAATTAGTTCAACTAAAGATTATTTATAATGTTTAGTTTATAAACATAGACTACATTCTGTTTTAACTGGAACAGACAATAGCAATCAATTGTTTCAGTCCTCTTGTTAAAAATGATGGATACAGTGAGGCTCATTATTGAGATTTTAGAAAATGTTTTTACTCATTTGTATATTTATCCAATAGTCATTTACTGAGGAACTCTTTAGCACTGGGCACTGGGCTGGAAAAAGGGTAGATAGATAAAAGACTAAGGCAAAGTCGTTGTCTTAGAGTAGCTTAAAATTAGGAAGGATACTTACATCCATGGTAAGAACAAAAACAAAATCCAAACACAGAGTGTGTATAAAGTATTTCAAGTATGGTGAGAGTAACAGAGAGAAAAGTGCTTGATACTGATCATAGATGGGCTTCCAAGAAAGAGAAAAAAGTATAAAAGAAAAAAAGAAAGAACAAAGAGAAGGAGAAAGGAAAGGTGAGAGTAATCCATTTCTGTTCCTATAATCATTGAACCCAATGTCATAATAGAGAGAAGGGATCTGAATTTTCACTGTTTTGATAAAAACAACTGTTTTCTTACTGCCTTAAAGCAGAATCATGGGGGAGTGGATATGGGCAGGCAACTTACCCATGGCAGAATTTGGGTTTCCCTTCCTTATTTACCTCAAGAAGCAGGTATTAGATCCCCACCCCCGCCCTTAATTGTAACAATGTCAATTCCTAGAAGAAGGGTAAAACCACTTTAGCTGTTACTATTTATTTGAACTTGGTTTATATCCAGGATCTTTTTGATTCTCCACCAAGGGAAATTTTGAGAGAATATTTTAAAATAAAAATAAGATTTTTTTTAATTAACAAAAGTGGTATAGCCAAGAAACCTAGGTAGGCTAGGGAGAGATATTTAAAAAGTCTGAATATCAGGCAAATGTTGAGAACTGAGAAAACAGACCCCAGGTGGGATGACTGTCCATGAAGAAATGAGCACAGAGACCGGGACAAGGATTTTCAGAAAGTCCACGGTTTGAGCTAGTATCATTATTGGGTCTAATCTTTGCCAACTAGTAGCTCCTACTCATGAGACTAGAATATTTGCCACCCAAAAACCTACTTCTTTTTCTAGTTAGATATTTAGACTTTCCATTAAACACCTCATTCAATTAATATCAGTTATTTTTAATATCCAACAGCCAAGAGGAGGAAATGATATTCATTCCATGAGCTTTACTCTGCCACCCTTGGTCTATCTTGTAAAGATGGCTCCCTGCCTCTCACAAAGGTGACAATTAATTAAAAGGAAACCCTGGCCATGAGGTGGGATAGAGCCCCTACACTTGAACTTAAGGATAGAAAGCTGAACGGAGCATGCCAGAATACCTGAGACAGTGAGGAAGGTTAAAATTATTGCAACTATTAATGTCAATCAAGCTCTTAAGATGTGTGAGGCACTGTGTTCCTAAATATGTGCATTATCTTATTTAATAGTCTTAAATTTCTTTTTTTATCCTAATCATATACTTAAGAAAAGTGAAACACACAGAGAAGATATTTTCTCAAGGTCATATACCTACTTAGTAGATAATTCAAATTGACGGTCCAACTTTAACATCAGTATTTTTTCATTTTCTCAGATAACTTATCCTTTCAGAACCATTATATTTTCTTTGTAAAATGAGAAAATCAAGTATCCTTGTATCTTGTATCATAGTCTTTGTTATCAGGGCTTCTCTTTTTCTAGAACAGTGTTTTCACAAAGCATATTCCTTAGAACATTTACTCAAAGGGATATTAATAACATTCTGTTGGAGGTTGAGTAGGTAAAAAGGTATCTGTGATCAAAAAAAAGTTTAAAACATGGTGGAGTAAGGAATCACATTTTTGTAACTGTGGGATTCCTCAGCACATTTAGAATTCTAAAGTGAACTAAACATCTATAGAAGAGACAGAGGCTAAGAATTTAAAATGTAGCATTAGCAAACATATTTGAGTCCACAAAATTCTTTTTATCATTTTGTGTACCTATTACACATATTTGCTGTAGAATACATTTGGGGACAGACTGGCTGTAAGGGTCAAGTCTACATTTGTTAGCACAGCCCATAACCACTCTTCCTTCAAACTCCAGCCCCTGTTGCAGAATCCTTTACTGCACACACAAATTCACACGTCTATACAGCTCTCTTTTTTTCTCAACTCTCACCATGACAGACACACATATGACCTCTGGGTTTCTTGAAGACACTGATTTATTTTTCATGTCCAAATGTTTTCACAGAATGCAGCTTCTTAGATTGCCTATTCAATCTCCCATTAAACACCTCTGTAAAAAGTGTGTATTTAACTTTGCATGATTCTGTTCAAATACCTTTTCCTCTTAAACCAATTCCTGAGAAAATTTTATAACACTATCTCAGCCCTTCTTTTCCCAAGTATGTATTTCTTTATATCCTGGTAATATACCAATGGATGCTTAACTCCACTTGGAATTAAGGGATCTGTTTAATATCTGAGCTTTTTGGTGGGGGAGGGAAGTGGGGGAGAATCTTGGTTTCGACACCATATAAATTCTGGGAAACAGTTTCTGCATAAAAAGTCAATAAAATATTAGAAATGCTAGAGATGCAAGTGAAGCCTAATTAGATTCTTGTTTTCTTATGGCCGTCAAACACGGGATACTTTTTATAACCCTATAACTCATCTAATATGATCATAGCTGACCTATTCCTCAAATGTAATCCTATCCACACAACCTCGTCCCCAGCCTAATGCTATACTAGACATTATGTCACCAAACCAATCCCAGACTTATAACCCATTGGCCCATTAATATACTTCTAATCATTCCTTTATAAAATATAACCCACCCAAACAACCCTATAACCTTTCTAATGGATTCAGAACCAGTCAATTTCCAAACTCGATCTCATCTGCATAGTTCCCATCACCTCTTAATGAGCTCTAACTGGCCCTGCAAGTTTCAGCATTAACAAAAGCTATTCTGTTCAATTTGTGGAGTTTTATTTGATTTTTTAAAACATCAAATACTGTATCTTTTTTTTAAGTCCATTTTTTCCCCAACTCATTCAATTTTCTTTTTCCTACTTGAGGAAATTGGAATATTCTGTAACATTATAGTTCATTATTTTTTCCAAAAGAAATTGAGGGGAGTTTTATAAAATACATATATTTTCATCTTCTACCACTACATTTACATTCTCCATTGAATTTCATAGAGACTTTCACACATGTGGCTCAGGCTAGGCCCTGAGTTACTTATTTCAGGGGATGCTTATAAGAAACTCACTTTAGGCTTGCACTTAGGCCCATGGGCCTTTCCATATGGGGTTAGATGGAACTGAGCTCAGAAACTTCCATGAAAAATGTTCCTTTTGCCGAATTGCCATAGCGAAGCAGACAGAGCTAAGGAAAGAAGAAAAGGCAGGATACATATGAGGCAGATGGCAAGTCAGCATACTTGTTGAAAATTCTGTTTCACTACAATTTTCGTTAAAATCGTGGATCTCTACTTATGAAGATGGGGTGGCCATGTGCTCTTTTGGTTCATTTATTCATGTGGCAAACATTTAGTGAGTACCTATCTTATGTTTATGGGGCTATGTGGAATCAGGGCAGAGAATTTGTAGTCACCTAAATCTGTAACACATCTTTATGACTTGACCTTGTTTTCTATCTTCTCTGAACTTTGTTGGGCTATATATGCATATAAGTAAATGTTTTATTATTTGATAATGTACATATTGGTGTGTAGTAAATTAACATATATAAAATTCTGCCAAGCAGCAAATATTTATCAAGGGCAGCATGCCAACCAGGATACCTAACTAATACTCTGAAAAGAAGGTATTATTATCCTCACTTTTTTTCTGTTGAGAAAAGGAATGCTCAGAGAGCTCAATAAAACTGCTCAAGATCTCACTTGTGGCTGAGCCAGGATTTGAATCCAGGTCTCTCTGACTTAACAGCTCAAGTTCTTTCTCTCATATCACACTACCTGTCAAGCAGAGTCACTTCAGAGACATTAGCCTTTCTCTTCCAAATTCTGTATAAGTGAGGAAAGTAAGGCCAGAGAAGAGAAGTGGTTTGCTGTAGGCTACATATTTACAACTCTACATAGTCTAGAGAAAGATAGTTTCTCTGGGGAAGAGGATGGTTGCCATTATAAACATACATTCTAGCAATTCAGATTGACTCTGTCTATGAGCACAAGAAAAGATAATGAATATCCCATTGCCCAACCCCAGCAAATGGCCCTCCTGGCATTGATTCACTGAGGCACAGGTCTCCTGGGAAAGAATGCATTGTTTATCATGCTGGCCCAGCCACATTATGTTTACTGATATGAAGAACCACATATCAAAATTAGCGTTTCTGCAAATGACCACACAATTCCTTCAGGCCTGCTGTGTTCCCTTAATAGGCCCATCTTTCAATTATGAAGTGACAATCAGTCAGTGTTCTATAATCTCATTTTTTTTTGTTATGTTGACAGTACAGAAGGTTTTTTTTCCCCTCCTTTCTTTTGAAGCCAGACCCATCAACATGAGAGGTTATTGAATTTATAGAGGGAAAAATAGACATTTTAAATTCTCACTTATATCAAAGAATTGGAACATATTTGTAAGAATAAAATCATTCATATATAAGACTCCACCTTCTTGAGCTCATCTAATTAACCTAATTAATTCTATCTTCCATTGATCAAGGAATCATAGATCTTCAGTTTGAGGAGAATTTAGAAATCAGGCAGCTTACCTCTCTCCTTATCTATTTACCTGTTCTGCCACATCCTTAACAGATCATCACACAGACATGGCTTGATTAGGTCTCACTATGGGGAAGTCACTACCTCCCTAGGCAGTTACTTTCTTCATCAACATTCATCATAAGGTTATTTCTTAGTGAATCAAAATTAGAAACCTCAGTTTTCCATCAGTTGGTTTCTCTTTTGTACCCATAGAAAAAATAAATAACCCATTCTCTCATCAAAAAGTACTTAGAATATTTTAAGATGTAATCATAACCTCATTTCCAACATATATTAGGCAACTTTAGTGAGTTCTTTTTCTGTTTATTAAATGAACTATAACTATGGTATGGCTCAAAATCAAACAAATTACCAAATTTTCTGTGCATGTGAATTAGCTTATGTATAGTTTAAAATAGCTAATTAACCGTCTACTGCCATCATTCTGCAACTAAATGCCACCAAGCAATGCTCTAGTTAACTTGAAACAATATATAATTGACATTACTAGAGAAAGTATCTGTGTAACTTTTTCTCCATTTAAAATTTTCTTTTGAAGTAATTTCAAATTGACAGACTTACAACAATAGTACAAAGATTTTTTTTCTCCTGAAGCACTTGAGAATGAGTTGTGGACTTGTTATCTCATTACCCTAAATACTCTAGTGTAAAAATCCTACAGACAGACATTCTTCAACATAACTACAATATAATATAAAAAATTAACACTGATATGTTAGCAACATCTAATTTCATAAACTACTTCCAAGTATGTTTAATTTCCATAAATGTTCTTTATAGCCAAAGAATCCCAATCCAGAATCAAGTGTCACATTTAACTGTCATACATTTTTAGAATCCTTCAATCAGAGCCAGTTCCTCAGGCTTTCCTTGTCTTTAACTACTCTGATGCTTTTGAATATCACAGGCCAATTATTTTGTACACTATTATGCAATTTGAATTTCTGTGATAGTTCCTTATGATCAGATTTAGATGACAGATTTTCAGCAAAAACATAAAAATGGAGATTCTGTATATATAATTTTTTTATTTTATTCTATCAAGTGGTACACAATTTCAATTTGTCCCACTACTGGTGATGTTAGCTTCAATCATATGATTTATGTTGTGTCTACAAAGTTTCTCCACGGTAAAGTTACTTTTATAATTAAAAATATGAGGAATTATTTTGTGACCAGGCAAATGTTGTATTTCTTATTTAACTTCCACCCACTAGTTTCAGCATCCATTAATGTTAGTTGGAAACATTAATTACTTTAGTTGCCAAATTGTGATTTTCTATCATTGTCATCCCTTCGCCATTACTTAGCATGCTAGTATAAGGATAAGTGTTACATTCTTCCCATTTATTTATTTCCTTATATCCAAATGGATGCATGTGTGCCTCTTTTATTTAGTAGATTATAATTCTTATCATTGCTATTTAATTCGATGCCTATTTTATCTCAGTGGGAGGTCTTTCTCTTTCGTTTCTGTGCCCTTTTCACATATCCACATTATTCTCCTATATTCTTTCTGGTGCACCAAACTGTATTAGGCTCATCTTGAACTAGTTCCCACAGTTGTGAAATCAGCCATCTCCCTTAGGATTCTTGGTTCTTTTTACTGGAGAATTTTTTATAGACGAAGTTCTGGGTACTGGATGTGTTCATTGCTATGGGGCATCACTATTCCCAGGCACTCCCAGTGGAGAGACATAGCATATGTATGTAGATAGCTATTTATGTCACCAGCTGCCCTTCCCCAGACATCCTCCTCACCCATTCAGGCTCCACCATACCTATTAGGCATTTACCTCTTTCCCCAAGGGACACAAACTTTGATCCAGCTCACCTAATGACTTTTGTATTAAATGATTTAATGGATGAAGGAAAATAGAAAGGAGGGAGGGAGGCAAGAAAGAAAGTGAAGGAAAAAAGAAAGGAAGAAAGGAAGAAGGGAAGGAAGGAAGGGAGGGAGGGAGGCATGCTCTCCTATTTAAGATTAAATTTACTAAAATTTCTTTATAAAACTGAGACACCTTGAAGAATTTTTGAAAAAATAAAAATAGGGCTGAATCACTCAATATTTATATGCTGAACATGGGAGGGGTGGCTAAGTAACCACTATTTGGTTTCTATGAAAATTCTGCCTGCCATTATGTTTGTTTCACATCATATGACCTAATTTCAAAGGAATAAGTTTGATTTCTGTATGAACTTTACTCTTGCTAAACTTCCTTAGACATACTTATATTTGCCAATGCCACTGTTAATATAAGACAACACAGACTGCACAGATATGTGTCTTTCTCTAAGAAGTAGTATGATGCAATTGTAACAATTTCAACTGTATTGTGAACACTTCTCTTTCTAACAACATGACTAAGTACTATATTATCAGCTTTATATATAATATAAAATAGAGCATTAGAATGGAAATTTTAACTGAGGCATATTCTAAAATAAGGTTTTAGACCAAGAGCAAGTATTTCAAAATATAGATGGTCACCTATTTGATACCTTTCCAGCACTTATCTCTTATTATTATTATAACATGGTCATCAATTGGAGAGGAAAGAAAGAATTTTGGAAATAGCTCTGTGTGTATTTTAAGTCTCACATCCCTCCCAGGGTACACATGGTGAGAGCTTCTCTGTTCACCTAACATCAAGATGTGGGACGTTTGGGAAACCATTTGAAGAGCTTATTGAATATTTCTCTTGTTATCTAATATTCAAATCATATCTGAGAAATCTAAAAATCAAAAGCCTGGATAAAGTGATCTATATTCTCAGAGTAGACTATTGTGATTTGGGAAATAACCATCCTCCCCATTTGGTAGAGCAAAGTACATATGGCCGTTAGCCTAAACCAGTTATGGACCATGTTATAAAGAGCACAGGTTCAAATTTGTGTAGAATTGTCTAAGAGGTTTGCATGGAGAGAGGGGCATGAAGGCCCCAGTAGAGCTGAAGGCTATAGACTGGGTAGCAAGAGGTAAGTCAGTCTAGAGGTGCATCATGAAAATTCTGGTGAGAGAGACTCAGATTTCGGGGTGATAGTGCTAGAAGAACCTGTGATGAACATGGATAGCATTAAACATCCATCATGCCCAAAGAGCATTAATGCTACATCTCAACTAGTACCAATCAAAGAGGAACTTTTATTCAGCTCCGCATAGCTCTTCAGGCAGAACAAGAATTTAAATTTATATTTAACTGGTAATTACACCTAAGCTCTTAACTACTGGGATCCTTTTGAATTTGTGTCATCCATACACAGATAAATATCGTTTGATTGCTTCATCAAGTTGTTGAATGAAGACTTGAGGCAGCAATCTTTGAGACCCAAGCCCTTTAGAGCTGACAGTCCTTTCTTCTTGTGAACAGAAAACAATAATAAAACAAACAAAACCTACTTAATAAGGAAATATTCAATTGCTTAGGAAATTTGAAGCTATTTTATTAGTATATATCTCAATTTTTAAATCTTGAGTTTTTTTTAAAGACTGAATTATTGAAATCTACATGTACCACCTCCTCATCATGCCCCGATTAATTGGTAAAATCCAATTGTATTAACAAACAGCCATTAAAAAAAAAAAAAAAAAAACCACTGAGCATCCATCTGCTACTCAGACTATACTCAGGTTTTTAGTATTCTGTGCTCTCCATTTAATTTCTACCCCCACGGTTTTCTTCCTCCCTCTCTCACTCTCTCCCTTTTTTCTTTCTTTCTTTTACAGCCCCCATGCAATGCAAACATAAGAATATTTTGGAGAAATACAGAGAGAGCTCTATCACTCCATTTGGAAAAATATGTTCTAGTGATTATTCAATCAGATGATATTTATAAAGTATCTATGACTAGAATATGGTAAAAGAAATCTTCTAAAAGTTGTTCCTACTTTCACAACACAAGGCTTTATAGATATTAAATGATGTATTAAATGATATCTTGTGTTTACCTGGTACACAGTAGTATAAAAAATGGAACCCCCACATGTATGCATATACATATATCTTCCTATCATAATCACCTTTCAATGCCAAGTTTAAATCTGCTCTCCCTGAAGTCCTCTCTGGAACATCCCGTCCACGTGAATTAGTCTCCCTCTTGATATTCTCTCTCATAGTCTTTAACTAGCATTTAGTTATTTTTTTAAAAATAGGCTCTATTCTGTACTGTTTTATTTTAAATATTCGCAAAAACTTACAAACCCATTTTACTCAACTTCTCAATTTAACGATTTAAGACCTCGGGCCAAAGGAATTAAGAAACTTTCCCCAAATCACACTACGTTAAAGGCAAAACAGTTGCCCTAATTCATCATTAGTCTTTAATTACTTTACTGAAAGCCCCGCAAGGACTGAAGTTATACTACATTCTTTTATTATCTTTACTCCCCGAGGCTAACAGCAGTGGTAGGATCACCAAGAAGGCGCTCAATACATTTTTACTGCATTAAATTTTACTGATTCTCTATACACAAAGGCATTTCCAAATGTGACTCTGGGCCTCTTTAAAATGTACCCCCAGAGATTATGACTCTGAAGGTCTGAAGTAGGTTCCAGGAATCTGCATTTGTAAGTGATGTTCCAACCGAGTTGATCTTAATGGTCTAAGAAGTAGTGCTTAGGGACTACCGGCAGGCATATATACTTTATTCCGGAATATTTCCAGGAAATTTTGCTCAGTTTCATGTTTTGGTGTCTAATAGACCTTATAGCTAAAGAGCAATAAGGAAGTTCTTTGTAATGTTGTGACTAAATTCTCACTGCTGCAATTTCCTCCTTACTGCCCCGGGTAGTAATGGGTAACAGCTGGTCTTTTAATAACCCTTGAAGATTATTGTTAAGTGACTCATCCACCTTCTCTTCTCCCAGCTGAATAGACCCAATCTTTCTAAGCTATCCTACAGGTCCTATTCCCAAATCATCCTCTTTCCCATAGTCGCCTTGCTTTTGAAGTAAGACTAACAGCCCATAATTGTGCTGCTAAGTAAAGTGTAATGAAAAGCCATTTACGGTTTTTGAGAAGTAACATAAAGTAGTAGAATTGGGGTTTGCGGGTAATATTCTTGTTTGTCTGATCTATACATCGCTCTATTGGACTTTGTGGTCATTAGGCAGATAGAGGTAGTGCAGTGGTGGGTAGAACCTTGTGTGATGGGCAGAGCCCCAGGCCAGTGCTTCTACTAACTGGGTATGTGACTTGGAGCAAGTTGTTTTCTCTTTTTTATTGTTTATTTTCTTATAGGTAAGGAAATATGCATTCTACCTAAACTGCAGCAGTTGTTATGAAGCTCCAATCTGTGCAGCACAAGGAACTTCAGAAAGTATGAAGTTCAGTGTATATCTAGACTTTGGGGGTTGGACACACAGGAGGCTGGTTTGATGGAAAGTAATAGAGAATCAGTGGAGCGTCAGTAGCTTGGGGGTAGAAATTGCAGGATTACTCAACAAAGTCCAGTCTCTGAGACACAATTAGGACAAACCAGCAGGGAAATTTATGGCTAGTGGAGCCAAACTTCAAGTGGGAGCGCCCCTCCTCCAGCAAACTAACCAGTGATTTTCTTGGAAGGCAGATGCTTTTCCGAGCTCTAATTCCTGTATCTGACCACAGTGGACCCAATTTCTCAGCATGCTCTTCCTCAAGATGCCCTAGCTGTTTTATCATTCCTGCTGTGATATCTCCATTGCAGTTCTACCAAAGTCATTATATTTTATACCATGAGGGTTTAGACACAGGTTTATGGCATAGGGATACCCACTGTAAAAGAATAAATTGGATGTAGGGTATCAGCTGTAGAAGAAAGACTGATAAAGCATCATCATTAATAACCACCCAGGTTAATCAGTTATTAAATAATAACTAGAGCATTTACTGAACATTATTTATTGATTGACCTTGGTAATAGGTGATGATGCCGGGCTCTGTTCTACATGATTAATGTATTATCTCATTTAATCATTATATACTACTACTGTGAGTTAAATGTCATAATTATCTCATCTTTCTGATGAAGAAACTGAAATAGAAAAAAAAATGAAATAACTTAACTGAGTTCTGCAGTGACCTGAGCCTCAAAAACAGACTGCCAGATATCAAAACCAGTGCTCCTGAATTCACATGGCAGTATGCAAATTTCAGGTTAGAGGTGGAGTCATACCCTGATGGAAGTAAATGGTGGAGTCACACCCTGATGGAAGTAAATTCTATTCAAGGAAACCACCAATGGCAATTTTATTCAAGAGATTGAAGTCCTGACTTCTTGGCTTAGCATCTAGGACCTTTAAAGGTCTGGATCCAAATTTTTCTCATAGTCTTATCTCCAACAACCCCCACTTCCGTGTGCTTTCCTAAAGCTGCCCACTTACACCAAATGACACAATACTGTATGTTTAAAGACAAATGTGACAGCTTCCTGTATGTCACTGGTGCTCCAGGCTTTCTCATCTCCCCACCCTTGTTTTCACTGTTCTGCCTGCCTATGATAGTCTTTAGAAAATTACCATGGCCAAATCCTTACCTTTTCTCAATAAACAATGTAAATGTTTTCACTTCATTTTCTAATTCCTGAAACAAGCAAACAGATGTTTTTGAACTTCAAGTTCATCTCAACAGCTATTTTTTTATTTCTAAAATTTTGTCTTACAATGTTATGTGATAATATCTTATCATTCTTAAAAATCATTGATGTCAAGAGAATGCACATGTACTAGAGATAATGTTATATGCTTCCCTAACCTTCGCATCAGTCCTATGATGTTGGCATTAAAATTTCCATTTTACAAGGACAAAACAGATTCATATAGGGATCTCAAGGTCATACAACTGGACTTTACATTCTAAATGCAAAAATTGTATTTTCAAAAACCTCATTATATTACTTTATTAGTCTGTAAACTTCTTGAAAACAGTGTTTGCATCTTGATCACATTTGATTCCTAACATATTGTACATGGTAACCATCATGCATTATTGTATTCTTTTAAAAAAATTTTGTGCAAATTGATTTAAACTGAATTTTGTCTTAGAACATGGGCTTTCATAGTGTTGCACACTTGCTTCAAACAACACAACCAGAAACTTTCTTTGCCTTTGTTCATGGTTGATGAATGTTTGCTTGTTCTTCTAGTTACATTACTCACTTATTCAATCTTTGTTTTAAACTGGCTTTTATGTTCTTGCTGCTGAACTGACAATCCTTCATTTCAACTGTTTGACAGCTTGCACTCCCTGCCTGCCGGCATCAATATTTACTAATGGGCCCTTTCTCTTACAAAAGCTGTTTGCAATAAGGAAAGATAATGAAGAAATTACTTGACCCCAGACACACAGCTAGCAGTAACGATGGCCTGTGTCATTGGGCCTCTCTGCCATCTGTGCCCAAGCAAAGGGGGAGGGCAGTGAAAGGATGGAGGAGCTGAGCCAGTAGAGGGGAATTCCAAGGAGAGGGAAGGTTATGTTTCAAAAGCAGGAAGGAAACAACCTTTTGAAAGCATACTTCTATGGCTCAGGTGTTTGATATGAATACTCCCATTTAATTTTCAAAGCAATATGTTAAGATAACTGTGGCTGATTTGATTTGGTAATAAATGAAAAACTGAGAGTCAAAGAAGGTAAGTAAAGGAAGAGAGCCAGAAAGTAAGGGAAACTATGCATCATACTGGTTTCAGTCCCGAAACTTGGAATTAGAATGAATTAGAATCTAATCTGCCACAGAATTGATGTGTCACCTTGAACAAGTTGTATGTGTATGTTTGTGTGTGTGTCTGTATGTGTGCACACAACATGCTTGGTGAATTCTCAGTATCATTTTTCATGTGTAAAATTAGAATAATAAGTGGATCAACTCTGATGTGTAGCTCTGAAGAGTAAATGAGATAATGGACATAAATGTATTAGTCCAATCTCAGATACAAAACAACTACTACATTTATTATAAGCATTCTATTTTTATTCTTCTTATTAGTGATACTGTTAAATGATGGGTCCAGCATTCAAATGTGAATTTGTTTTTTTTTTTCTGAATTTCATGCTATTTCCAATTTTTTGACAAAGTCTCAAGTGAATAATTAAAAGGAAAAAGAAGAGGCAGGAATAGAGTATTAAATAGTTCTCTGTCATTATAATATACCTGCTTATATTGTTTGACATACAGAGAGAGCCCCCCCTATTTCTGATTTGTACTTTCAAGTTTTTAGAGCCTACCAAGCTTAGCCTTTTTGGGGGGATACATAATGGCAACTTATTGCCATGTTCAAGAAGATACCTTTATATTTATACTACAGTTTTTAGTAAAATTAACTCTTTATTAATACACAGAATATCATCACAGAAGTGGCAGAATACAGCATATTTGAAAGAAAAGAAGCTCTTTATTCATACTAATATGAATATACATATTTCTCCATTTTTATAGTCTTCATATAAAAGTGTTTTTTCTATGTTTAATCTTTTGAAGATGAAAAAATAAGACACCTAAAAATATAATTCTAAATCTTGGCGATCTGGATTTTAGTTTTAATTCTGCCTTGCACTGTGTGACCTTGAACACATTGTTCAACCTCCCTATTAGTGTTTCCAAAGCTGTAGAAACGGGGGAAGTGAGCTCATATATTTTTGTAGTCAACTGTGATAACATGTGTGAAATGTTCTGCACAGCTCTAATTTATATATTTGATGAATATAAATTCTCTTTCCTTTCTGCTTATTTATGAACGTGACCAGATTTATTAGTCAAACTTGGTCTTAGTTTGTAAACTAAGTTGTCAAAGTTGTGTAATCAGTATTTAATTACTAGGCATGCTATTGTCATTGATCCTTGGAAAATTTGACAAAAGACATAAATTCCCCCTTTCCATAAAAATGCACATGGGCACATGCTCATGAAATCAGGCACGAATTTCAGTGGAATCATGCAGCCCCTGAAACCCACCTGCGTGTGGACCTAGATGACTAAGTAAGCATCGGTCTCTCCACCTTTCTAGTCCAGACACCCACCATGAGCCTGGCATGGCAGTGTTGTTCTACAAGAAGAATGCCAGCCCCTTTTTCTGACATCAGCTTTATAAGGAGCTAGTACTTTGTGAGTCTTTGAAAGATAGTGGGTGTGATTTGGCTGAGAAGCTGAAAGAAAGCAAATGAGGTAGGAGCGCCTCAGTGGGTTGGTCTTGAGAGGTCACAGCACAGTGGAAAGCTGCCTGCACCACTCTTGCTAATGGCAGAGTTCTGTGACCTTGCTCATCACTAACTGTTCTGAGTTCTGCCTACAAGAACCAAGTGTGCTATTCTCAGTCCTCTTACTGGCAATTTCTCCTGAAATACCGCGTCCCATCCCTCCCTCCATGTCAGGTACTTTCATAGAGCAGAGATACTCTAAACCTGGATTCCAGTCTTTTCTCTGACTATATCGAATTTCAGGATCTTTGTCATCACCTCTCCCAAATGAGATGGTTTCTCAGATGAGATGAAATCTCTGAATTACCGTGGAAGCTGGTTAAAGAGTCATTGAGTCATTGGTGGGGGAAAAAAAAAAAAAAGCTATTTTTTTTCTGGGTCTTTTTCTGACCACCTTCCAGGAATAATTTTCTACTTTCTTGTATATTGCTTCATGACTACCACCAGACCATGTGACCTTTATTTCTTTGCATACTTGCCTCCCTGCTGTACAAGGAGCTCCTGTGTAAGCAGTGTGATGCTGAAGGTGTGGAGAATAATTGCTATAAAATAAATGCAGAATGAATAAAGGAAAGGATGAAAAACTCAATGAATAAATACATAATATATGCAAATATACCTTATACAGTGCTTAGATTATAAAAAACTTTGTAAATGTCCCTTCCACAGAGATGTCTACCTTGATCATATGATGTAGCCTTTATAGTAGGTTATAATTATTATAATCATTTATTTAATATTTTTATGTCTTGTAAACTACATGGAAGGGGTTCATTGCTGGAATAAACACTTGGAACACTGAACATGAATAGAAAAGATGAATCAGTCATCTCTTTTTCCTTTCTTTTTTACTTTTTTCATTTCATCTTTTGTTTTTGTACTTTTTATTTCTTTTACTTGGGTTTCCTAGCTTATTTACCTCTTCTCTTTTTTCTTCACTCATTATTATTTTTTCTTTTTTTATGCTTCCTTTCTTTCCTATAAAAAAGTATACCTGATGATGGTAATGGTGAAGATGATTATAATGATGATGATGATAATGGTGATTATGATGATGATATTAATAGTAATCACTATTTGGAGTGTGTCATTTTCCAGACACTGTTCTAAGCATTTTACCTAAATTAACTACTTATTGTTCCCCCAAATCCTAGGAAGTAGGTGCTACTTTAATCCCCAGTCTGCAGAAACTAAAACTGAGTATTGGAGGGGTTAACTTGACTTCCAAGCTTATGGAGTCTGTAAGTGCAGAGATGGCTGCAAACCAGGGGATCTGACTCCAGAAGTCACAGTCTTTAACCACTGAAATCCACTGCCTCTGAGAAACCTCAGTGGCCTCAAGTAATGTATTATAGGAATCTTTGGAGACCTTTGGATTTAAAGACTGAAATGGGATCAGATGGTTTTTAGATTTTCTTTGTTACTGTTTTATCAGTTTCTTATAAAATTCACTTCAAATTATCAACTTGAAAATGGATCTGACTGGATTAAAAGTCTGAACCACTTTGGTCTCCCCAGCTGTCACAGACAACCTGACAGCCGCTATAGTACTTGATCTGGGGAATTATGGGAGAATCTTGAGCCTGTCAAGGTGTTTGACCTGGCCCTTGTCCTTTAAGTGAATGGCAGCACCATTTTCCTCTCCACTTGATTTTCTGCCTTGGAACGGCCGATTCTCAGACCTCTTCATAGAGTGTCTGCAACAGAGGCACCATTACAATACTTACGTTGTAAAAGAAAGTAGGCATAGGGTCAGAAAGAGAGAACTGGTTGTGAGTCAGCACACCCAATTCTTCAAGATCCCCAACATGTGATGTGGAGAAAGTCACTCAACATTTCTAGACTCCCATTTTTCTAATTATATCTAAAGAGGTTTGACTTCACATTAGTCAAGGTCCCATCCAGCTATAAAATTCCTTGAAACTTATTTAAAACAATACACAAAAAAGCAAAAGAATGAACTGCCAGTTAAGGTGGTTTGACTCCAAGGTAGAGAGCTACAACTCTGAAACTTAAAAATCAGAGCCTGTATGACACTGTCTTCTCCTCATCTCCAAAGAGTATGCTTACTGAGTATTAGAATATGAGAAAGAGTAAAAAGCTATGGCTTAGTCAGGTCAGTAAAACATGAAAATCAACTGCAAAGAAGATGAGTCAGGTGCTGCAAAGTGGTGGAGATCCATAGGGAGTGAACATTTAAGTAAGAACAATGAAGAAGAAAAAAATGGGCCTGATGTGATCTGAGAGCTGAAGTCAGTCTTTGTGCAGATAGCTGGGAGTGAGTGGAGCAGAACCTACTGAAGTCTGAGGCTGAATGTGCTGTTGCACTTGGCTTTTAGTAATAGAAAATCCCTCTCAAACTGATCCAAATGACAACGGGGATTTATGAGCTCATGAAGTAAAAAAACTGAAGTAGGAAGCTCTTCAGGTGAGTCTGATGCATTGACTCAAAGATTTCTAAAACCAAGTAGGTTTCTTCCATCAGTCTGCTCTGCCTTCTTTTGTGGCAGTTTCAGCTTCATCATAAGGCTGGCTTCACTCCTAGAGTCAGAATTGTTCAGCTGCTTTTTCTCATACCACATTGCTCAGGAAAAGTTAGAGAGATGGTTTGGGGTACCTCTGCCAGAAGATCAAGACACCTAATTTTTAAAAACCCTTACAAAATCTTTCATGACTCACTAACCCAGTTTCAGTCACATATCCATGTTTAAATCGGTGTCACTGGCCCTGGGCATGGAATGCCTCTGTTATCCAAACAAGTCACTGTAGGAATGAGGTGGCCCTTCCTTAGCGAGTTAGAGAAATTATGAAAGGCACAAAAACTGGGGCACTAACTCTCCCCTAAGCTTGTGGCTTCTCAGCAATGGAGGAGAGAAGACATAGGTATTGGATGCAAACATGCCCATACTATGAAAAAAACATTAAGAAGAGATGGTATGACATCTTATCTAGAGAGTCAACTCCAAATGATTGGCGGTGGTCTCCTGGAAAGATGTGTTAGGAAGTCTTTTAAGATTTCATGAGAACAAGCTACATATTGGATAATAAATATATGTACTGAAAGAGGTAGTGAGCCTCACATGGTTTTACCATTCTTGATTTAGCAGGAAATTATATTACAAAGGAGAAACAGGTGTTGCCCAATTTCTGAAGTCTACTTCATTTAGAATCCAGAAGAGGTGAAAGTGTCACCAGGTAGCATTTGATCCTTGTACCATGGACTTTAGCAACACTAAATGTTGGGTTCACTTAATTGGCTTTTCATATTCTGAACACTTTTGCCTGTAGACACACTAGAATAAATGAAAATGAAATATATTTAATGCAGCAAATGAAGTGAGACAGAACCAAATGTGATGCATAAAATCTTTATTATATCTAGGAAGTAACAATATTACAGAGCAAGCTGCTGTGAAGATGGACTACTTCCATGATCAACACAACTCTCTTTTCTTTTCATTGTGACCTGCACATTTATACAACATCAGACGGTAGTGGAGGATATTGACTACTCAACATTCTAGGCTTAAGCCTAACCCCAAATGATGCACTTGATAGTATGGATAGGCAGAAGTTGTTAACTCACTGTGTTCAAAATATTGAATTCAATAAACATGCATCTGGTACAAAATTATGAATACATAATTTTTTATAAGAAAATCTAGAAGATGTACATATAATTTCTATTTACAATAAATTTGCAGCCTACATGGGATGTTAGTGGAAATGAGATGCCTAGAATTAATTACATAGGTGATAGAAGAGTTTAGAAGCCAAAGAGAAACTGAGGCAAAAGATGAGCCACAGCTAAAATTCATTACCACCCCTAAGCTTTTGAGGGAAAAGGGAAAAAGTTGTGTTATCCTGGTCCAGGATGACATGGAACAACAGCAAATCTTTTGAGAGGACAGAGGCTCATAGAGACCCAGTCACTAATGCAGACACTATGCAAGGAGGAGGTGGGGATTAAGGGCAGAAATACTTGGTTCTCTCCCTTTCTTCTCCCCCTCCAGTCCCATTTTAATATTCCTCTTGGCTGAATACATCTATGTATCAGTTCATATGGGAATCTGAAGTAGGCAGCATACATGGCTCTGTCACATAGCGGAGGGACAAAAATAGATCTTAGAGAAAACAGATCAAAGCTGCCACAGGGACTGCCATAATAGCTACAATTTCTTACTATGAGGCAAAGACAGTGGTAAATATTTTGCATCCTCTGTGTTACCTAATGTTCCCGACACACCCATAAGGTAAGTTCTATTATCATCCCTATTTTCTTAAAATGAAGAAACTTGCTTGTAGCAGTTAAAAACTTCTTCAGCTCATACAGCATGTAAGAGGCTGAGCCACGACTCAAACTCATGTCTGTCTGTCTGTCTGTTAAATCTAGAGTCTTCATAAGCCATTAGGACATTGACTGCCATAAAGCAGGATGACAGACATGTTGGAAAGTGTCTGCATTAGTCAAGGCAGATGGCAAGTGTTCTCACTGGGCATATCTAAGAAATAGTCATGGAATTTGGGGCACCAGAATTATTCCTTCAAAGATGAAAGCACAGAAATTACATTAGTTAAAGGAGATGTGGTGATTTAGGGAGGAAGGAGGCAGTTACTAGAGATACTGGTGCATAAGGGAAAGACAACATAGGAACAAACAATGACAAGAAAGTGCAGGACATTTTAAAAAAGAAATGTATGTATAAACTAGCTTAGCTGTTGTACAGAATAACATCCAAAGTATAATTTAGAACCTGAGGTTAGAGGGCCTCTGATTTAGACTGGAGATCCATTTTAGAAGAAATAATTTTAATATGTATCTTTTTAACAATCTTTCACATTTACATAATTCATAAAACTCTTCTAGATCCAATATAACCAGCCAGCCTTCTAGGTAGCTCAGGTTATTTCTGCTGATTAGAAGTAATGAAATTGTGGCTCAAGAAAGGTAAGCAACTTGCCTACAATCACATGATAAGTATTATGTATGAGTACAGGACTAGAACTCATGGTATTTAGCTCCTAATCTCAGGTCTCTTCCACATAATCAATGTGAATTTATGAAGAAATTGTGTAGTTGGTTTCAAACCACAGTAATTACCTCCCGGTAATTTAAAATGAACAGAAACCTTATTATAAGCATAAGAGATTCATGAATCCTTGAGGCAAAGATGCAATTGAGACTTGGCATAATACTGGAATTTGAATGGGAAAAACCATCATAATTGTTTCTTGGTCTGTTTTCCCTTCTCCCAGCCCTAAGGCTTCCTTTACTTTTCTGATATGCTTAGAAAGTAAAAGAAAAAGATACCCACATCACAGAAAACAGCTGGGCTTACATGTTTAGTCACTTAGGGATCCCCTCTCTCTCTCCCTCTGTTTCTATCTCTGTGTCCTAAATCCTTCTTGGGAAGGAATTATGATTGGGTCCATTTTGATCAGATGCTGCTTCTTAGTGCAATCAGCAGTGAGAAATAAATGTATAAAGTCATGCTATTTTAAAAAGTTGGCAGGACTTCCACTGTGAGAGCAGAGGTTATGGGATAGCATTACTTCAGATGGTATTTACCACAGTATTACTGTGTTAGTGTAAGAATTGCTGTACTGTTAGATGGAACAAAAGGCTATGCCTCCACTTATAAGTACATGCTCAAGACAGGCACAGGAGAAGCAAGATGCTCAGTTGCTCCATTCACTTACAGAACAAACCCATGCCTCCACTGGAGCAAGACCCTTCAAGCAGAGGAAGCAGAGAGAATGCTTTCGGTATCTCTGTCTACATGGGGGCAGTTAACCCACTGGAGCCTTTTGCTCAGGCAAAAGGAGGGGTTCCACAGGAAGACACTTAAGAAGACTCATTTGTGGGTTGTAATTTCATTCAGAGTCATGAGAGCCTGGTTCTCTGGGATGCACCGCTCTATAATAAACTTGAGATCACCACCATGTCAGTCATTCAAGAATAACATTTTATAATAAAAATGTCCCTTGTATGTATATAGTTAACAAAGTATTTCTATTGTCCTCATTTTGTTTAATTCTCACAATAACTTTTTATGATAGGAAGGACGAAAAAGGCCATTTGTTTCTCTGTGTTAACACATGTGTCTACTAGGTTTGTAGAGCCTCACAGCATCTTCAAGTAGTTTGGTATCATTTCCATTAGATACCAGGTCTCTTTATTCTCAAACCAATGTTCTTCCTTATTATATTACAATTTTCACCTTACATCATCTCGCTTCTATTTTCTTTTTTTCCTAAATTTTATTGACCACCACACATTGGCTTCCAGTGATCTCTTTGAATGCCTTTGTCCTTCTAGAACCTAAAATTGTGTCATCATTGAGTCTTTCTATTTACTATGTGCTTCTTTTCATTGCTCACTGTTTCTCTACCACAGACACTTGTGGGGCTGAGGGATTAGTATTACAACAGGTATCTACTTTACAACATCTAATGAGAAGCTCACCTGATGAAACCACAATTCCTAGCTTAAATAGACAACCAGAATAAAATATACACTAAAGAGATATACCTCCTCCCCAAGGACACTGAGTTTTTGTTTCCTTTTTAGAGTATTGTAATAACTAGAGTAGTTATAAACTCATTGTTTCATCTCTTCCCTCTTCTTTATCTCTATATAAACATATTTTAGGTTTTTTTCCCTTATAATTCAGATCTAAAGGAGTAGTACCCAATATTTTTCTCTTTAAAATTTGGTGGCTTGTTAGTGAAGAGAGCCATTCCCAATTCATGGTCGCACAACACTGTTATGACTTTCCACTTCAGGAAGGTGGTCCTCCTCCATAGCCCTCTTCAGACACGTATGCTGTTGGAATCTGCATGTCATGATCTGAAGAAACAGGGCAAGAGTGGTGGTAATTTTTCAAAAAGGTATATTATTATCCACATAATGGACACATGAAGCAGAAATACAGGCTCTCCGGGTATCTGTATTAACCAGAGTAGAGTGTGGAATTCCTAACACTAGAGCCAGAAGAAACAGCCAGATCCTTGGCATTGTGCTGTTGAGGAAACTGAGTTAAAGCATAGCAGAGAGACTAGTGGGAGTCAGCCTGCATATGTGCAGCATCAACATCCCAGGACAGCAGGGTGCCCAGCACACCTTGCTATCTCACTTTGGCTCACAGGTCAGCTACCCCATTGTGTTGAAATAAAGCTTTCAGGAGGAACCAGTGAAATCATGTTTGGAAATTTCCAGCTGAGTTGCACCCTCATCATACCAGGGTTAAAAGCAAGGGTGGATGTAAAGAGCATTTCCAAAGGGCAGGCTGTGGGGCCGTGGGGGTGGTGAAGTTGGGGGTGGAAAGGAGAGAGAGAGAAAGAAAAGGATTTTGTGATGAAACTCTCACTGAGAACCAAATTCATCCAGTGGGGACATTTTGTTTGATGTATATTTAATTATAGTATCTATTTATGTGGGGGGTGGTGAATTCATGGGGTGAGCTGCTTCTCCTGGGAAAGGGTTCAACCTTGTCCTCCTCTTTTCCCAGCAGGAACCAAGAGGAAGGGAGGGTGTGGGGATGGGTATGTGGGGTTGAATGCAATCGTGAAATCTGCCAGGATACAAATCTTGTTGCTGAGCAAATCATGACCTTTCTCAGGCACCAATCTAGGAAAGCTGGCCAGAATAAGGAGGGGTAGCTGTTCAGTGCAAGGATCACTGGTCTGGAGTGAAAAGGCTGGACAGAGAGTAACTAATCCGGGAAGGCTGAGGTCAACTGCAATGATGGAGCAATGGAACAATGTATGAACATCTAAATGATAAGCCAACAAACATCAACAGAGCCTGGCTATGCATCAGGCATTGTACCTGGAGCTTGGCCTCAGTTATCTCGTTTAATCTTCACATCGACCTGATCTATAAGAGTAAGTAGTGTCACCCCTGCAATAAAGATAAGTGGGACCAGAGAAGTTAATAACTTGCCAAGGTCACACAACTAGTGAGAGGAGAAGTGGAGTGGTTGCTCTTTTCCAAGGTCCATGCCCTGTAATAGGAAGAGGTCGTTTTTACAGGATTCTTGTGTAACAGAAACAGCTCAACTTTTAGAGCCCAATTCCAAGTCTTCTCTGATTCCTGAATCTGTGCTTCTAACCTCCTGGTCACATGGTTTCTTTCTAAACCGTCAGCCAGCCCCCAGTGCCCTATAAAATAGATTGGCAAATGGGAATTAGACGGGATTGGATAAATAGCAAAGCCTGGTGAGAAGAGAAGAGTCAAAATGGTTAGGAAAAAATAAAATAGTGTTGAGAAGCCACACAGGCAAGCTGAGAATAAAAATCTCGTGGTTATGACAAAGAATTCACTCTAACAGGCTTGTTTTTCTATTTTCTCCCCCAGCTGCCCTGATGACAATCTCATTCCAACTAAATTCTCTTGTGTCGTACATCTCTGTTTTTCCATCTCATGTTCTCTCACCTATTTTATTTCCATTCCATTAAACACTGCCCCCTTTTCCTTCCCGACCATTCCATTTTCTGCATGGCCTTGAGATGCTCCCCAAGCTTCAGACTGTCCCAAACAACCCGTCTTCTTTCTCTGCTGGGTGACTAATAACATTTTGCTGATCTACTGGTCATCTAGGGGGTGGGGCAGCTTTCACCCCACACAAGATCCTGGGTTGGGGGGGGGGACCCAGTGTAGGTAGCATGAGAGGACAAAAAGCAGGAAGATGAGAAAAAAGGAAGAAAGACCAGGGAAATAATAGGGAGATAACAGAAGAAAGCAAAATGAGAGGAAAAGAAGATGGAAGAAATGAAAAAAAATAAAGATAGAAAAGCTTTTAATTCAAGAAATGAAGGAAGGGAAATAAGGCGGAAAAAAAACGGGACAGGAAGAAGAGACAGATAATAAAGAGAAATAGAAAGAGAGATGAAAAATAAAGAAAAGGCAGAGGAGATGGAGGAAACTATTGAGAAATTAATAAAGGCAAGGGGCCTGGGTAGGAGGAGTGAAACTAGACTGAGGGGGATAAAAAAGCAAAATGAAGTAATTAAACAAGTTGGAAAAGCAGTGAGAGACAGAGATCACCAGCAGAAAGAAATATGGAGAGAAAAGAAAAACAGACCCCGCGGGAAGAAGATAGATGTAAGCAAAACAAGATTGAGAGAGATTCTTAGATAAAATGAAAAGATTTTTTTCAAGCCTATCTTTTCCGTTGCTTCAACAAAAACATCATTTTATTTAACAACACATGAGCACATTAGAGTAGCTACAAAATAAGAATGCTGTGGAACTGCACATGTAGGGGATATTGTTTGGTCAGTGATGGCTCCTGGGAGACCCCAGGGCTTCATTTAAGCTTTAGGAAATATGCAGTCATTGTCATAATAGCTAATATTAACTGAAAATGTACTGTTGCTCAGCTTCCTAAAACTTACTTGTCTAAAATTGTTATTTTAAATATTCTTAAGAGAACTCAGGAAAAAGAAGTTGATTACCAATAGCAGCTTATTTTTTGTCCAGATAACCTGCAAAAATAGATGTTCCTATTTAGCAGGCAGCTCCCAAGTAGTTATTCTGAGACACAGGTTTGTTCCACTGTGGCTCTGACATCTTTGAAGACCTCAGAGTCCCCTCTGAAGGAAACAGTGGATGGAAAAAGCACACCTGCTTCTTTAATTATCTCAGCCCTCATGTGACATGTGTTCTGTTCTCCTCATTCCATAGGAAGGTGTGGAGTCACGTGCCCCTATGCAGACACACAGGAGCCTGGAAAACGTTCTTTCTGCTCAATAGCCTTTTCTTAGCTAACTCTGCACTGTGCAAGGAGAGCACCCATTTCAGTGAATAGCTAGTCATTTCTACCTCAATATTCAAGGTATAAAATTTGGAAAATAAAAATATAGTAAATAAGTTAAAATCACTATGTCTCTACCATCCAGAGATAGCCACTGTTTCATTTTGAAGTATTTCGATCTGACCTGCTTTCTATGTAGTTAATCATATTTTAGAAATGTGTGTTTTAAATATACTTAAAACCCTACCTACAGTGCTCAATTTGCTTAATAGCCTGTTCTATCAATATTAATATTATAATTAATATTATAATATTATATCATTAATTTATATATTAATTATGTAAGTCAATGTTAAAATACTTAATTAAAATATCCTCAGTTCATTCATATTCTTCTGGAGATGTCAGGAAGGCTAAATGTGAGTTACCACTCATGTACAAATTAGAGACAAACCTCAACACGCATAGATGCAGCTCACAGTCTGGGGGAAGATAAAACCTGAACACAAATAAACATATGTTCTATTATGTGAAAGGTCAACTCATGAATTGGTGGGCTGCCGAAATGAGGCCACCATAGATTTTATGTGTCCAAACTTTAGCCATGAATCTTTCATTTTTCTTTTGAGGGCTTACTGAAAATAATGAATACATTGTTCTTATTGGACGTTATAAAAATGAAACACCAATTTTTAATTAACAAACAGGTCACTAGTATTTGCTACCAAGGCAAAGTCTATAATATAGCCCCACAGAGACTAGGAACAGGGAATGGGAGGCTAAGTCAATGTCCCGTTTGGACCCAATGTGTCATCTGAAGTCACCCATTCAGGCAGTCATTGTATTTAGGAGGATGAAGATCTGTCCTCCATGGACTAGGGATACGAGATGGAGAAGCATATCTGCAATGGGCAATAATCAAATTCCTAAAGATGAATAAACTATTTTGCTGGGGCGATCGTCTTCTTCCTTCTTTTCCTCTTACTATCCATGCACTTTAAACATTAATGCTCCTCTGACTGAATTATGTATTCAACTCATGCAGAGCTAACCTAACTCTTGTGGAGCGTTATGTTATCCATCCTATTTATCCCAAAGCTGCCATGCAAGTAAATATTCCTAATTTTTAAATGCTGTGGACACATGGACCAAGGAGATTTTCTACTTTTAATCCACCAGACAGCAGGATAGATAAAGAGTCATGGAAATTTCAAGTAGTACCCTCTGACTCTATTAGGGATAAGAATATGGAAGTGTGGATGACGGGGTTCCTGGAGCAAATGGAACTTACTCCACAGGGTTTCAAGTTCCAGTTATTGTTTAATTACCTGCAAAACAGTATATGGCTAAGAACTTGTTCTAGAGTCTAATGAACTGGGTTGATCTCATGTGATGTTTTCTAAGAAAGTGACACTGGTAGAGTCCTTTAACTTTTCTATACACTCTGCACAAAACAGGGCTATTAACATGCAGTTATCGTGGAGCTTCTGTGAGAAATCCATGCAGTAAAGTGTGAAAAGCATTTTACACAGTGTCTGGCCCAGGGCAAGTGCCCCCTATATGTTATCCAATTTTGCCAAGTGCTAAAGAGATACTGACTGGCATTTACAAAATTGTCTTCAATCTTGAAACACCTAGAAAGTTTAACATTTACTTTAACATTTTTGAAGACTTTGACAAATTTTCTAAAATATGTGTAGAAAAATAAAACTTCCACTAAGACCTGAGTGAATTTTGCAAACGAAAAGTAAAGAGGAAAGATTGTTCCCATCAGTCATGAAGACAAAATCATAGTAATAAAAAATGATGGATTTAAATAGCAAAGGTCAAACAGACTACTGAAGAAAAAGAAGTTGAAGATTCTTGATAAATATTATAAAGAGCTTAAACCTGACCCATTTATATGTAGGAACTTTAGTATATGATAGAGATGGTACTGAAATCTACTGAGGAAAGGACAAATTATTTAATAGATGATACTGGGAAAACTGGATCACTACATGGGGAAAAATAATGTTGAACTTATGCCTTATACAGGATGAATGGATTGAAGGCTTATATATAAAAGAATGTATGTATTTATAATTCTCTGATATTATGAATTATTGGTCTGTATGATAATATACATACATAAATAATTTTTATAAAAATAAAGCAAGTTTTTATAAAAATGTTTTATATATGTATAGTTACATACATATAAAAACAATATTTCATAATATCAGAGAATTATGACTTTATGGTAGAGAAATTCTTGTTAAATATGACCCCAGATATATAAATTATAATGTCTGGGAAAGGCAAGAACTTTTATATTAAAGTTATAGATTTTCATTCCATAATTGGCACTGTAGACAAGACAGACAGATTAGCCTATTTCAAGATATGATACTTGCAATGACAAAATATGAAAACATCCTTGCCTTGTTTTGATCTTAGGGGAAAGTGCCCAGTTTCTGATCATTTAGTATAATTTGAGCTATAGTTTTGTTTTGTTTTTTTTTTCTGTAGGAATTCTTTATCAAGTTGAATAATCGCTCCCCTGTTCTTATATTGTTGAGAATATTGTGATTAGGCGTTGGAATTTGTCAAATGCTTTTTCTGTGCCAGTTGATATTATCATGTGATTTATTTTCTTTGGCTTGTTGATTACTAGATTTCATTGATTGGTTTTGGGACCAGCCTTGCCTACATAGAATAAATACCATTTGGTGGTATTGTTTAATTCTTAATATACATTGCTAGATTTGGTTTGGTAATATTTTGTTGAGAATTTTTCATTACATTCATGAATAATATTGTTCTGTAGTTTCTTTTTTTGTAATGTCTTTATCTACTTTTCTTAAGAGTAATCCTAACCTCATGGAATGAGTTGGAAGATATTTCCTCAGCTTCTATTTTCTGGAAGAAATTGTAGAGAATTGGTATCATTAGTTTTTTAAATGTTCAGTAGAATTCACTTGTAAAACATACTTGGCCTGGTGATTTGGGTGGGGGGAATATATTAATTATTAATTCAACTTTTTAAAATATGTAGTTATATTCAGATTCTTTTTTGTCTGTGATTTAGGTATTTTGAATCCTTTAAGGTCTTTGTCAGTTTCATCTAGTTTGTCAAATTTGAGGGTGTTCATTTTTCATTCTTTTCCTTTATTACTCTTTTAATGTACAAGTTATCAGTAGTGGTGACCCCACTTACATTTCCAAAATTTGTACCTTTTTTCCTCCAGGGTTATCCTGGCTAATGTTTATCAATTTTATTGAAATTTTCGAATCAACAATTTTTGGTGGCATTTATTTTTCTCTATTGCTTTCGTGTTTTCAAATTCATAAATTTTTGCTCTTATTTATATTACATTATTCTTCTGTTTTAGATGTGATTTGCTTTTACTTCTCTATTTTCCTGAGGCAAAAGATTGCTTTTTGATTTTAAATCTTCATCTTTTCTAAAATATTTATTTAGTGCTTTGTATTCTACTGTTAACACCACTTTTACTTCATCCTCAAATTTTAATCAGTTGAATTTTTATTTTTACTTAATTCAAAATCTCTTGAAATTTCTCTTGTATCATCTTTGACCAGTGTACTATTTAGAAGGATACTGTTTAATCTCAAAATATTTGAGAATTTATTTATCTTTCAGATACTGATTTGTTGTTTAATTCCACTGTAGTCTGAGGGCATGCTTTGTATGGTTTCTAGTCTGTTAATTTTTTAAATTTGTGTTTTGTGGCCTAGTGTGTGGTATCATGGTGAATGTTCCTTTTAAGCTTGAGAAGAATATGTATTCTGCTGTTGTTGATGAAATATTCTATGAACGTCAGTTAAAGAAAGTTGATTGATAATGCTATTCAGGTCAACTATATCCTTACTAGTTTTCTATCTACTTGATTGATCAATTACTGAAAGAAAGCAGTATTGGTTTTTTCAATTTAAATAATGGATCTCTCTCTCTCTCTCTCTCTCTCTCTCTCTCTCTCTCTCTCTCTCTTTTGCCTCATGCATTGTGACTCTTATTTGTACTTGGTTCTATTGTTAGGTGAATACATGTTTAAGATTGTTATTTCTTCTTGGGGAGTTGACTTCTTCATCATTACGTAATATTTCTCTTTATCCATAATAATTTTTCTTGGTTTGAAATCTCCAAATCAATATTTTCTTTAACCTGATATTCAGAATGTTTTGAAATTGCCGTTTAGGTCCCTGATATTCTGCTCCTTGAATCTGACCTCTGTGTCTTGTATCCTGTTGCCGTCCCCTTTCCTGCTTCACTTAAAATTCTCCATCTGAGTTTCCACCAAAGGACTTTGTAACTGTCTCTTTCTCCAGTATCCACAGCCAGCCACTGGGTTGCGCTTCATTTCCTGCAGAAATTCGGCTGCTTGTGTGCTTATCAGGAGCATCTGTTAGACAATCTGGAGGGGAAGCCAATAATGCTTTACTTGGGGGAAGGGCTTCTGACTTAGGTAGAAAATTAGAGGTGTTGGAGGCATCCAGAAGCCTTAAATGGAGGGTATCAAGAGGGATATCAGAGAGGAAACAGACATGACCAGAAGCCCTGTTGCCTGGTGCCTCCACCCCTTGGGGTAAGGGCCACTGTGAGCTGTCCAGGCCTAAGGGTCCAGAGGCAGTGAGGGTCAGTGAGTTTGTAGGAGACATCACTGGAGTCACCCTGTGAAAGCTACTTGTCTCCAGGAAGAGATAAGCCATGTCCAACTCCTTTGGGCCACGTTCTCACCCCTCTTCTCACATTGAAAATGGCCTTTGGGTCCCAGAGGTGAGATGAAAGCAGAAGAATTTAAAACTGTTAAAGCAATCCCTGTGAAACCTGCAGGGTGAGAAGAAGAAGCCTGCTCAGTTGAAAGCAGCAAGGGTCTGGGGCATTAGCAGACCTGTTTTCTGGGCCTAAAACCTTGGCCCAACCTTGGCATAACCTTTGGCGAGAAAATAATCTCTCTTGACTTTTGTTTCTTCATCCTGTTGTATTTATGGAAATGTGTTTTAGTAAGAAAAGTGAAAAAACAAAGAAAAGAAAGCAGTGGATAATTAGTTAACTGTAAACTCAAAATTAATCTGTAGCATGATGTGACTCAGATGAAAGTAAGGTGATGCTAGACTGCCGAGGGAGGGAGCTAGCTGTTCCCTTCTGCTCTGTGCTGGTCAGATGGTATGAAATGCAAAGGCTAATTCTGAATCATACACTTTGAATGTATGTCCAGGGATGAGATGCTGAGAGAGCGAATGAGAAAGCTAAAAATAGGAAGTTACATAATCCGGAGCAAAGGAGATCAGGAGAAAAGATTAGATGTATTTTATTATAATGATGATCGATACATGACTACCACTTAGTAAACACTTGTTTTGTGCTAGGCACTGTCCTGGAAACTTGGAATGTACCATTTGATTCAATTCTCATGACTTGATCTGAAGAGAGCTGTGTGTGTTTGTGTGTGTGTGTGTGTGTGTGCGCGCGCGCGCGTGTGTGCGTGCGCGCTCACACGCACATACATGAGTGTGTGTGCACATCCTTGTAGTAAAAATGATGGAACAGTTGATGAGTTTACATAACTATTTTTAACATCACAGAGTTAAGAGTAGAGGGTTTCATGTCTGACTAAAGTCCTCGCCCCTAACTCATAACTGCCACAGAATAGGTTGACAGTCTTCAAGTCCTTGCATATGTTCAAAGGTGCTCCACTTGGATCTTAAGACTCCACAAAGCATGCAATATTTCTCTTAAGATTAATTGGTATCAACAACCCTCAAACTCTAAGAGGAATATAATTAATTAAAACAAAACCCACCATTTATTGATCCCTTATATAGTTCCAGACACTAAGTGCTTTACATACTTTAATCTTCATGACCTTTTGGGAAGTCTACTTTATAATCATTTTACAAAAGGGAGAAGACCCTGAGATTCATAGATGTTATATAGTTTCTTCAAGTTCACAAGTATAGTAGGTAGCACAATAGAAATTGGAATGCAAGCCTGTCATAGCTAAAGCCTTGTTCCTTACCATTCTATTATGCCAGTTACCTTCAAATAGTAAAATTTCCCTTCAATTAAAATGAATCTCTCATGGACTAATGGTTTTCTAGGTGCTTTGTGTTCTCACTGAACCTAAAAACTTCATTTTATACTCACAATAGGCTATTATTGTTCTTACTGCAAAGAGACTGAAGACATTTCTGTTTGTCACTCTTGTGATAACTTTTAGGACCTGAATACCTTAATAAACATGGATGTCTTTGCACTAAACCACTGTGACTTGAGACACAGGACCAGGCAAGTCCACAGTTATAAGGCTAACTGTCTTGCTTGGAACCTCAATACTTGACAAATCTGAACCTATAACCAATTTTTTTTAAAGCTTAGTTGATTCTCTTTTTTTTCTTACACCAGCAATCTTGATCATAAAAAGTCAACAAGCTCTGTGGCTCTGTTTACTATGACTAGCGTTTCAATCTCATTTTCTCATTCATTACTGTCTATATAAATGTAAGAAGTGTTTGCTATGTGATATTATACAAGGTGTTAATGTGAAACAGTTTGAGACAAACTTATCTAAAAGAAAGGAGAATCTGTACCTGGCCTCTGACACCAGAATCAAGTCCAGAGACAGTCCCTTCCCACCAACAGAGAAATTGATAACACAAGATGACATTTTTTTGCACTGAGTTCAGACTTAGCTCTTGAACTCAGCAAAGGAAAACAAGGAAATAAAATGATTTCTGAAGCACATTTTGAAAGGGGAGAAATATTTCTCTTTGAGTTTTTTTGAAGCATGGAGAGAATTTTTAGACATATAGGAGAGACAGGGTAGACAGTAGAACACCCATGACTTGCTTCAATCTTCTGCACATCTCACAAATAAAGAGTTTATTTCAGAAACTAGAATAGAGTGCGAAATAATCTCAAAGGGCCAGTGAGGTATCATTATATGTGAGTTATCTTCATCCTTGTGGCAATAGACTAGGGAGGGAAAATAGCCATTTTTCCTATCACAATGTTGAGGAAAATGTGAAGGTCAGCACGTCAGGGTGATCTTCATATTTTAACACAGTGCTTCCCAAAAGGTGAGTGTATAGCCTTAGTTTTCTCCAAATGTTTGTAAGTAATAAGGAGATTGAAAGGTTCTTAAAATTATTGTAGGTGGTACATAAATCCAACACGAAGAAAAAGTGAATCACATGATGAGAAAATTATTTTATTTTTCTTCCAATCCTTCAGATTAAGTCAAGGAGAAACTCCCAGTTTGGGGCTCACAGGTCTTTAACATCTAATTTCACCCTCCTTTTTTAACCAAGAGAAAATAGACCATAATCTGAGAGTCTTAGACCAGCAAGACTATCTAGCTAGGATTCAACAAAATTTAATTGTTTCTATTGGATTTCATTTTAAAGATGATACTCATTATTTGCAGATTTCAAATTTGAGAATACACCTACTTGCTAAAATTTATTTGCAACCACAAATCAATACTTGCAGTTTTTTACTGTTATTTGTGGACATGTGCAGAGTGGTGAAAAAAATTGAGTCACCCCACATTTCTGTTCCCAGCTCAAGTTGAACAAGGTGACACTCCGCCTTCTTGTTTCAGATCTAATATTGTAAACAAGTGTCCTTTTCATGGTCTATTTCATGCCCTGTTTTTTGCATTTTTTGTGGCATTTTTATTGTTAGTGATTTTGTTTTTTAAAAGGGCCCCTAAGCATAGTGCTGATGTGCTGTCTTGTGTTTCTAAGCACAAGAATGTACCTTACAGAGAAAATATGTGTGCTAGATAAGCTTCATTCCGGCATGGGCTACAGTGTTGTTGGCTGTGAATTGAATGTTAATGAATCAATAACATATATTAAATCAACTCTATTAAAAAAGGTGTCTTTAAACTGAAACACACATAAAGAAAGGTTATGTATTGATTAGTTGATGGAAACGTGTGACCAGGGCTTGCAGGAACATAACCCTGTATTTCCCCTAGGTGCAGTGGTTCAGTACTTGCCAATTCTCTGTGGAGACTTTATAGAATATAACTATTGCGAAGGATGAGAAGCAACTATACTTCTATTTTAGTCAAGTGATTTGAACCTTCCATTTATGGTGGTGCTGCTTAAAGTATCTTTTGGAATAAATTTATTTAAGCCAAAAAGCAAAGTTTATTTTAATCAATAGTGACTTATACATAAATAGTATAGATTGTTTGCTGTTATAGCCAAAATTTGAAAGCAGTAAGGGAAAGTCTGAAGTTTTGGGTTCATTTCTCTGCCTTTTGAATAACCTGCCAAATATTTAATCAGTCATTGAGCCTCAGTGCCCTTATGTCAAAATGACTAACCTTTTCCCTATACTAAGGTGCTTCTCAGGAAACAAATGGAGGAACACTTTGAAAACTATAAACAACCTGAGGAATCACCACAATCATTGTTATTCTCTTGACAAATTGTGAGGATTACCAGCTACTCTGAACTCCTCTGCTACTGCAGTTCTATCTGTCAGGAAAAAAAAAAAAAGTATATTTTATATGCCCCCCACCTTCGTTACCCACTAATAATGAAGAAATAATGATCTTTTTTCCCCTGTTGGTGAATATTTTTCCTGTCAACTCTGATATGCTCATAATGTGGGCAGACAGATTATTTATGACCAGGGAAATTAAATATTATTTCATTTCTCCTAATACAATCTGTGGCGCCTCCCTGCTCCCAATTCCTACCCATTAAGATTATTGTCTTTTCTGCTCCAATTGGCTGTGTGCTGTTGGGTTGTAACAGCACTGGCAGAATGCTCGGAGCGTAATGGAGGTGGGAGAAATGGTGTAATTTGCAAGGCTGCCTTTCCCGTCTCTTCTAAATGAAGACATTTGGTCCCTGCGAGTCAAAACCCATTTTGATGAGTCTAGATGCATTTGGACTAATGGAAAAAGACAGCTATGGCTGTAATAGATTTCCTGAACTGGGTTTTCTTTTTCAGAGTCCCAGAATTTCAAAATTGGGAGGGCTGTTGAAGGCCATCTGTTTTAAGTCTCGGATTTTGCATGTAGGGAAACTGAGGCACAGAAAAAGGGGCTCTGGTGAGAGAGCATTATTTTCACTGCCAAGCCCCATTCCAATAATCATTCTGGTTTTTAACTTACATCCTTTTCAAGGGCCCATGCCTTTTTTAAGCATTCAGAGACATAATCACATTTCATAAGGTCCAGAAACAGAAATCTTTCCCAAATATGAAATGTCTTTCATGGCTGTGCCTTTGATTCATGTACTCCTTCAGGCAATTTAGGTGGCGGTGCTCCTTAAGGGCTGGGGTTTGGTTGCAGTTGTGTGGCAGGACCTTCTCCTGTGACCAATCCTGCTTTCCTCCCTCCTGTTCACAGGTAGTGATTCCTAACTTCAAACCCTACATACAGATCAAACCCTATCTCTATGCCTGTTTCAGAAGAACTCAACCTATGTAGCATAGAGGAGGTGAGATGTGAGATGAGGTTCTGCCTTCCCTAATCTTTTATGTATGTCATACCGCCAATGTGCCCATACTGGTACAGGTCCAATGTATAAAATGTAGTCTCTGCCAGCTTAGAGATCCTAGCCTGGTAATAAAGATGGATAAGTAGAAACGATTATGTTAAACCGCTGCTTAACCCAGACCACTGTCACGTCTTGTCTAGACTAGTACAGTACGGACCTTGCTTGTATCTCACTTCCCAACTTGTTCATTTTATTCACCCAAGTAAAAAACCCAAATCTGATTATGTCACTCCTGGCTTAAAATCTCTCAGGGAGGCACCACTGCAGTTCAACTAAAGCACCCAGTTTCTTATTTAGCCCTAGCCTATTTCCCCCAATGTCCATTCTTTCTAATTTATTATGCCTAGTAACATTGACCTATTGCCAGTTTCTCAAACCCATATGTTCTCCTCATCTTGAAGTATCCATACCTGCTTATTCCTCCACCCAGAACATTCTTCCTCTGCCTTCCCTGACTGGCTGACATATCCCCTTCTTGGCAACTCGTTTTATTCCTCATCTTCTCAAGGCCTCCACATAGAGTTTTGTAGATTCTATACTATAAATCCTACGGGGTTCTAGTCAACTGCTAGTCATCATTGGTTTGTGTATTTATTCTAATTATTTGAAAGTAGTTGTCAGTAATGGACCTAGAGCATTACTAGAGATGGCATTTTCTAATTTGTGTAAAGGTTCCAAGTAGGCATAAGAAATAGAGAGGGCATTCACCTCCTCAGGTGCCTACTCTGACCACTAAATATAATTTATTCCCTTCTCAGTATATATCGTTTCAATCACACATTCATTTGCTGGTTTACTTTATTGTTTGTCTACGCTATTAGATTATAAGGACCACATGGTTAGAAGTATACTTTTTATCTTCACCTACAAATATACTGTTTGTCTTGCATAGTATTTGACACATAAAAAATGCTCAATAAATATTTGCTGAAAAAAAAAACTTTGTTGCATAAACCAGGGAAGATGAATGGGTAGCATTTGAGCTGAGCTGTGAAGAAAGCATCGAATTTAAAGATTGCTGTGAAAAAGAGGTGTTTCTAGTGGTGGGGAACAACTCCTTATCTGTGACACAGGACAGAAACGCCTACCTCAATATGCTCACAAACGTAAAGTGGTAGCACAATGCCTGACATGGCAACACCCCAAAACACTGCTGTTTGCATTATCATCATTCTTTTACTATGGCTCATGTATAATAGAAACAGTACTCTCATTAATATAATACTTTTTACAGTATTATAAAAAGTACAGCATCAAAGTTTATAATTAGCTGCTATGGTTTAAAGAATTCTCTGGAGAAATTTGAATTTTTGAACTTTTGAAGTCCCTTCTAGTGGTCTGGAATAAGCAGTGGTTTAACAGTGGAAAAAAAAAAGTAGACTTCATAGAAAATTTAGCACATCGCACAGCCCAGGATGCTGGCCAGGACAGTGAGTGAAACTATTACCCGTGTTTTTCTTTCGTATGGAATTTTGCTCTCCCCACGATTGCTGGAATCTGCTAAACAAATGCTTCTGGGAGGGAGGCCAAAGGAAGTTGGATAAAGTCTACATCACAAACTTTAGTGGCTCTCTTGGAACTGCCCATACCATAGGATGACTGTTCAATGGCAAGATTTCAGTAATTCCCCTTTACATCTCCAGACTTAGGAAGTCACTGGTACCTCAAAACATCCTCTGATTTAAAAAGGAAAACATTGCCAACTTTGAAATTCTGAAGTTCGTAGTGAGTACTCAAAGTTAAGGTCACTTACTATTTTCTTCCACCTAGCTGATTGCCCTTTCATTGCTCATTTTTTTTTAGATCAGTGGGTTATTTTTGGTATTAAGTATATTATATTAATATATTGTACTTTTCAAAAAGAAAAAAAAAGCCCAACTGAATGCTTAACAACTCCCATCTTTCCACAAGAAAATAAAATACTGTTGGTAAAGCTTTGGGTTGTAAAATGATGTGGTGGGTATTAGAAAAAATGTGGGTGGTAGAATGAAAAACAAAATTTTAAAGATATTAAATCACCTCTTCCTTTCATCAGATTGTGTTTAGTTATTCATTTTCTTATGATTAGACTAAGTCTAATTTTATATGATTAAAACAAGAATTTTATCTTTTTACTGAGGCAGAGTTCTATAATGTGGCTGAATAAACTTTTGCTCATAGGTAGAGTCCTACCTTTGTTCCCAGGCAGTTCTCCAGGATCATAATAAGAAATCATTCTACCTGGAAGCACAATGCTATCTCTAGCAACACTGGTTCTGCTAGGTCTATTCTCATAAGAGCCCCAAATCATCCTTCTCTTCTTCCAGAGGCCACACAAAGTGAGCCTAATTCACCTGGTCAGTGAATCAGAAGCATATGTAAAAGCAGTCTTTCTTTTTTTTTTTTTTTTTTTTACTTCAGTATCCCAAGAGGTTGATAAAGCAGCACAAGGAAACCTAACAAGTGGAAGATATCCCCAGAAATCTGGATACTACACCGAGGTTCATGTAGTCCTTTGAGTTTATTGTGCACCCTCTGACATGTATGTCTCTTATCACAACAAAGTCATATTTGCTATTTCCTCTTCTGCTAATTGTATCAGCATAATGTCATCAATGTTATAACAATATCAATGGCTGTTGTAGCTCTAGCTTCTCTAGTGAGTGATTACTTTGTTTAAGACACTGTTCTGATGACCTTCCATATATTAATAATTTGAAATTCACAATAACTCTCTGAGGTAGACACTATTAACCATTCCCACTTTATAGATGGAGAAATTGAAGCAACATGACACTAAGTTACTCATTCAGAATCACACCACCATCATATGGTAGAGTTGAGATGCAGATGCAGATAGTTTGGCTCCAAAGCCTGTACTTTTAACCACAGATAATATTATCTGACTTGCCAAGGTAAGAGAGCAAATATGAACAGAGACCTTTGAAACAAATCAATGCCTTCTTTTCACATAAGAGAAATGTAAAGATGTTAATTCTACTGATGGTGTAATTTGACATCTCATAATATTAGCTTCTTGGCTGTCATCAACTATAGTTTTGTGGCTGCAGAAGAGAAAAATGTTTTTCGTTTGTGTGTGTGTGTGTGTGTGTGTGTGTGTGTGTGTGTGTGCACATGTGTGTGCATGCATGCACATTTTATTCATAGATTTCAGTCCATGTTTTGAGCTAAGAACTTAGGAATTTGTGATATTTATTATTTTTCTTTGTAATTTAAAAGTGTTATTGGGAGTAGACACCTCACTGTGCTGCTTCTGTCCTTCATACTATGTTATGGTTGTGACAACACTGCTCTCCAAGCTTTCACTTTAATAGGTACTTCATTCTGTGCACACACAGATGATACTTTAATTAGCTGTACCACTGCTCCCTGCCATGGGCATCTAAACTCCATTCCCTGAATTCTAATACAATTACTACTGCCTTCAGCTCCAACTAGGTCAGGTAATCTATCACAGGTTTCCTCTTCTTGGGGATGTTTGCCTGTACCCCATTCCCTGGTACTAATTTCTGCATCACTTATGGTTTTTGCTTGCAAACAACAGAAAGATAATGTATACTTTGGTGATGAAAGCAATTTATTAGAAGGATAGCTTAAAAATATCAATAGTAGGTAAATCAATCTGGATTCTAAAATATGTAGAAACCAAGAGAGGTTAGGCAGCAGGAAATGCATCTGTGGCCTGCACATGCCAGAAACTCAGTCCTGCAGCCAGTGGAGGGACTCTGGATATTGCCATTTACCACGGGACTTTGCCACCATTGCTGTTGCAGGATCCTTAGTGCTGCTGCCAGCATGAATAATATCTTTAACATCCCTGCATTTCTGCAACAGTGTCTTAAGAGTCAAAGTCATGGGGAAGGCCATCTAATGGACTATCTTAGGCCAAGTGCTTGCACCCAAATTCTAGCTGCCAGCAAAACTTATCTAGCAGGGGGCAGAGGAGTTTCTCTCTCCTTCTCCCGTCACCCCCAGCCCCCCCAAAAAATGGAACAAGTTTTGAAAATGGGAGAGTGAAATATTTGGCAGATTTCATTGGCAGAGTATAAGTAATAATTAGGTTTCCCAACTTGCCCACGTGTTTTATTTAAGTCCTTCATCATAAGGAAACATGAAAATTAAGAGAGAAATTCTTCTAGGAGATGGAGTAAATGAAGATAAGGTAATAATCCCACAAAACTTTCCACAATAATCATTCATAACCCATCATATACTACAGTTGTACTCGAGACAGAACTTTTATCCATTCATTACAAAAGTACTTGTTAAGAGCCTGTTATCTAAGCAGTACTGTGGACTCTATCCCTGTTCTCAAGAAATTTAGCATACAATTCATTTGCATTTGGTGACTCAACAGAATGAAAGTATTGACTGCCTTCAGTTTTATATACATGAAATTGAAACTCACTGTCTTTTACTGTTAATATGCTGGCAAAGAAAATTGATTCATGCTGTACACTTAAATACCAATAGAAAAGGCTAAGAATAAGAAAGACAGGCCAAAAAACAGAGCGGTTAGAAGACTGGGAGTGGGTGTAAAGGTAGCGATTTGGGTGTTGGACCACTTAGAATCCTTCTTCAGATCAGTGAATCTCAGCTTCAGCCCCTGACAGGTTAAATGGGCTAACACTTGAATCTACTTGTTTCATTCATCTCTTTGCCAAAATAAGGTATGACCGTCAACCTGTTCTGAGCTTAATTTCGATTTTTCCTAATAAAGAAGCATACTTTTAAGGGCATCAAGTGACAGATACTAAAGTATTTTGCAGTCATTTTCTACTCTAAGCTAACAGTGTTAGGATATCACACAAGCTCCAGCCAATTTGTTTAAGTGATTTCATCCTTCTACCAATTTTTTAAAACTAAAAACTCAAGTCTTATACTCAGTCTTACTATACATACACACATTTTTTTAGGTGTTCAGTGGTCAGTCACAAAGGGTTCTGTTGCCTATAAATAATTACTGGAAAGTTGAGAAGTTTTCCCTCCTATTTTATTGTCTTTTCTGTAGACAATGAACAATGAGTTCTGATTAGGGCTAACTTTAATTTTTTTTTGCTAAGGAAGAATACAAACTTTCATTCGTCACATTCCCATATAAGAGAAATTATTCTTTTCCTAGGGACCAAGATTGGGAAATATTTCTGATTTTTCTGGACCCTTCTTTCATTATCAGGAGAGAAGTAAATTTCTTAATTGGTAGAATTAAGAGAAGGAATTCTGCAGGAACAGCTCAGGACCTGCGGATCTCTCTTTCAGAGTAACAGGACATAGCTTGTTGTAAGAGATAAGGCAGATCCTAACCTTCCAAAGGGCTGAGTTTTAGAGAGTTAGTTCTCAGAAAACTCCACTGTGGTTGCAGATCAGATTACCTATTCTAATACAGCTTTATCTCTACTAACACTGACACTTGGATGTCTGCTTGATTCCTTTGTCCATTTCTTAAGGAGCCCACACTCAGGAAAATAACAGGATGTTACTTAATGGGATCCCTGAAAACTCCAACTTCTTTTGTGGTAGCAGGTTCGTTAAGCAAGTCCTTATCTGCATTCTAATAGCCACTTTTTCTAGTGATAATTTTCACAGGATCACAGTAAGCATGACATGTTTTAAAAAAGATATGCAATTTATTTTTTTTAAATGTACAACACACAAATATGTCTGCTTCTTATTAAAATTAAATTTATTGGGGTAACATTGGTTAATACAATTATATAATTTTTAGGTGTACATTATAATTTGACATCTATATATTCTATTGTGTGTTTACCACCCAAAGTCTAGTCTCCTTCAGCTACCATATATTTTATCCCCTTCACTCACTTCACCCTCCTCCTACCCCTTTGCTTTCTTCTTAATAAGTACACTTTGCTAATCTCATCTCATTTTTTTCCCTCCAAAGTGAGAAAACTTTCTTTAATTGTATGACAAATATCAGTGAGCTCTCTTAGGAGGGACATAAAGGGGATTTAATTAAAATTCCCCCAGAACCCTATGTTTGGGTTTCTTTAAGGAGTAAATTAGTCTTAGTTAAATACCAGATTGTGTTGATAGGTGTCCCCAGAATATTGTGCCTTTTGTGGTCCAGAAGTCCAAATGATACCTTGAAGGAAGCTGTCTTCCTGTGCTCATTAGACCGTTCCCTAAAATGTATTTGCCCTGTAGACACTGGATTGTACACAATATGATGTGATTTTGCTATAGCACTGTAGTTTGGAGCTCACTGCATATGCTATGCTTGAATAGTGACAGGGAAATTGGTTTTTAAGTGATGTTACTTAAGAAGATAGATGAATTTTTTTTTTTTTGCATGCATAGGCAACTAGTCCTTTAATCCCAGGTTGCTCTTCCTAAGAGCCCAGACCACATCAAATTAATCTCATTCATTCATTCATTCATTCATTCATTTCTCATCCATCCATTCATATATTCAGTTTAAAAAATCATTGACAGTCAACTGGCTTCAAGCATTTTTCTAAGTAGTAGAAATGCACAAGTCAATAAAACAGACAGAAATCTTAAATTCTAGTGGGAGAGACCAGTAATAAACAAAAGTAATAGTAAATAATATAATATTTAAAAAATAAAAAAATAATAATATAATACTTTAAAAACAATAAATTTTAGAGTGGAAAAAAAAACAAAGAAGTATATGGATTATTAGAGGCATAAAAAGGGTTTGAATTTTAAAGAGTGGTCAGGCAAGGCCATATGAGAAAAAAGCATCTGAACAAAGCCTTGAGAAAAGGTGGGGCCATGCATATATGCAGGGAAGAGCATTCCAAGAAGAGGGAACAACAAGCTCAAAGGCTAAGTGGGAGAAAGTAGAGAGGCCAGACCCAGTGTGACTTTATGGCCATTGTATTTGGAATTGCAAAGACTGAGATGGGAAGCCACTGTAGGATTCTGAGTTTTGACTCTGGTTGATGTGAGATTAGACTCAGTCAAGGATAGAAGTAGGGAGGCCACTTAGGAGGGTGATGTAATAATGCAAATGTGGTGGCTTGGACCAGGCTGGTACCAGTGAATATGGTGAAATGCAGTCTGGATATATTTGAAAGATTGAGATGACAAAGTTTGCTGAAAAGAGTAAAATATGAAAATGTTTGGGCTGGAAGATTAGGAGTTTTCATTTACACAATATAAATTAGACATATAAATTACACAGATGACTATAGAAAGCTTGATTTCAGGAAAAAGGTAAAGGCTGTCAGTACCTATTTGAGAATATCCAGCCATAGGTGGGATGGAAACCAAGAAACTGAATCTAGTCACCAAATGAGTGAGTTTAAATAGAGAGAAGAAAACCATTGATATTGCCCCTGGGCCCTGGAAGATTAGCAGGTCAGGGAGATAAGGAAGAATTCACAAATGAAACTGAGAAGAAAAAGCCTGGAGTATAGGAGAAAAACTGAGAGAGTGTGCTCACTTGGAATTTAAATAAATAAGGGGGTTGGAGGAATAAAGTACATCATGAAATGTTCATAGATCACCTGAGATGAGTACTGAGACTGGCCACTGGATTTAGAGATGTAGAAGTTGCTGGCGATTTTGACAATTACAGTTTTGCTGGAGTTGTTAGTGAAAGCCTTCTCCGCACAGCGGAGTAGGGTGGTAGAGGAATTGGAGATCATGACTATAGTGTTCTCTCTAGCTCTCTTTTCTTAGAAATCTGATGTTTCTGGTATGGTAGACATAAGTGCTACTTGCTCCCCAGCAATTCTAATGAAATCCCCCTCCAGACCCAAGAGGACCACCTCTCTTCTCCATGTTGGCCATTTGTCTTGCCTTGGAATATTATCAGCAGAAGTGACATGTACCTACCTATTCGGAGGACATGCATTAGGATCCAGGGTGTGATTGTCCATCCTTTCTTTTTTTTGCTGTTGCCAGAAATGTTTAGTAAGGTGGGAACTTCATCAGCCTTGGTCAGGCATGAACTGAAATCCCCCATAAATGCATGATGTTCATATGGTGTGACTGAAGAATAAGCTTTGTTGTTTCAAGCCTCTGAGCTTTGGGGGTCATTGGTTACTACAGCCTCATCTAGACTAATCTGACTAATGAAACAGCTGTTGTGCCAGTTGGCATTGTACCTGTGCTGACCCACTGACCAAAATGTACTCACCACTTACTGGGAACCTACAAGCCCTCTGGAAGATGAATAGTATCTGCTTTCCTCATCTGCATCAGCAAACTTGTCATGGTAACAATTAGCCCTTATTCTACCCCAGACATAGGTCTGTCTTTGTTCTCCCCTATGAAGTGGTGGCAGGTGACAATAAAGTGTGCTTTAGTTTTACATATCTGTGGGAAGGACAGGGTCTGTGCTTTCAATGTAAGAGTCTACTTGATTCAAAAGAAAGAACCTGCTCTCATTTGACATTTGGAATTGGAAAACCAGTTTTATGAAGGAAAAAAAAAAAGCCACCCATAAATAATAAGTTCAGTATTTGTTGGCTATTGTTTTTATTGCAATTACTGTTCTAGTATTATCATTGTTGTTTTGATTACTTTTATATCTAGATGGTCATGCTGACTTCAAATGTCAAAGCAAAATTTTATTTAGCACAAAAATTTATTTCCCACCATTTTCTATACACCAGGGTATGAAGGAAAGAGAAAGCCTGAATTCATTCAACATTTGTTAGATGTCTGCTGTGTACTGGGCTTGTACACAGAAGAGCTATATTGGCCAAGTCGTGTTCAGGTTAATTCTTCTATCTCTGCTCCTTGGGGCATAAAGTTGTTCATACAGGAAAGGAAGGCTCTCCATCGACCCCATTTATCTTGAGGG